>OMLM01020288.1:16821-29472 GCA_900302695.1 Helostoma temminkii | reverse complement strand
AGTAAAATGCACTTCACAGTAAATAAATCAGCATAGTTGTCAGGACAGTTGAACCTTTGAAACGAAATTCATCCTTCATTTCCATTATCAACATCATAAATATAATCAATATGTTCACAATTAAGTTGCAAATCTGTAGCACCCTAACATATCAATTATGTTTTTTGTCCGCCAAATTTTCTGATGTATAATATACAGAAGAAGTGCTGTTCATCCTCTTGTCAGACCTGCTTCTCTTTGATGGAGTCCCGTCTGTTTGCAGTAATTATTGATACATGTTTTTTTTCTGGCCGCTCAGACATATTTGTAGTTTGGTTTTTGTCCTGACATGCACTGAACTGTTGGACCTCACTGTATACCTGTGTGTGCACTTGTATACTGTTCTAAAATATACTTTAATAATAATAATTTATAATTTATTAATCCCCTTGGGGACTTTTTGAGGACTAAGCAACCAAGTTGCTATTTTAGCTATATATAATAATAAACCTCAATATCAATAGTCTGTCTTATTATTTGACTGTGAAAGTTCTTTTTATAATACTTTACCAACAATTGACATCATAATAATGTTTAACTCTCATTTGTCTGTACTGTTGCCTGATACTGTACTGACTATATGAGTAAACTGTTAAAAGGCAGGTAGTTTAATTCTCTCAACCTATTTTAAAGCATAAGAAATGTAAAAGCGCATGTTTATGTTTAACTTTGTTTTTCTGAATTATATATAATATGTCAGATGTCACATTAGCCCTTTCCATGTTGCTTTACAGTGCAGGACTTGGCATTAGGTATAGACACACATCGATCCACAACAGCCTGCACATCTCCGATTTGGACACCCTTGTATGTCCCAGAGATGGACGCCCATGTGGTCTTTCCATTTCTGTAGGTACGACTGATGCGAGCTGTATAAGGTATGTTTGACTCATACTTGTAGCCCAACATTCTAACAGTGCAGGAGTGATTGGGTGGGACATCATACTGAACAGAAACAAAATGGCTGATCGACTCAGTGTGGGTGGTGCCCTGGGTCCACTGGAAGGTTTTCTCTGCACTGAGCTCAATACCTGCGGAGGCAATTAAGGGACCTGGACAGTGAAGGTTGTCTTGATACCCAGTGTGAGAGAAGAGCTGGTGTCCCACCTTTGTTCTACTTGACTTTTCTTCAAGAGGGTAACTGTCTTTGACGCAGGATGGCAACCATTGTTAGTAATGGTAGACGTCTGCATGGTCTTTGGTGGACTCTTAAGGATTTTAGCACTATCAACCTTGTACTTGACATCAGAAATTTGCTGACTGGCTATATCTGTGTCAACGGTCAGGACTTGGTAGTGGTTGTACCAGTACTCTTTACCTTTCCAGGGAAGGTAGAATCTTTTATGCTCCATATGCACCTTCCCAAGTCCATATTTCTTCTTCCCAACATATATATTTCTTCTGCCTGAACAGACAATAACTGCATTCTGAGGCACTGAGCCAAATGAGTCATCCTTCCATTCCAAAAACTCAAAGTTGTCTTTGTTCACTAGAATCTCAAATGGGTAGCCAATATTCTCTTTCATTTTAAAGGGATAGTGGCAATAAGTACCCATGTCAGGGTTGTAGAAGCCAGACTCACAGCCATATTTGCAGACATAGTCAGTACGTCCAGCTGTTTGTAAATTGAAACAGCTCCACTGGGGAGAAAGCCAGGCCAGGTCTGCCATTCTAGGTTGGTCTGATCAATCTTAGTTATACTCCGCTTGTATATATTATGTCGATGAATGCAAGGAGGTGTATCTGCTTCTGTCAGGCCCTTCGGGGTGAGTTTAGGAACCTTGTTGCCTAGAGGGTTCAGCACCAGGACTGTGTGAAAGGAAGGAAATGAAAGCAATGCCATTAACCAATCAGTTTATTAAATAATCCCTAAATCATTTACAGGGTAAAACAAAAACTGACCAATAGAGAGCAACAAGCAAAACGTTTACCTTAAAAAATTTCAAGCACTTTTTAAATTCTCGTTCCTGAATACACCTGCTGTATTCTGAATTTTAATACGAGAACAAATTCTGCACTGAAAGCCCGCTTGTCCTCATGGTGACTGTCCCACCAAAGTACTGGTTTTCAAAATGTTTCTGTGGGTGGGTTTTTCAAGCCTTTCCTGCCCTGGTAATGACTAGGCCAAGTAAGCATTGGGGAGACAGCTGCTCTCGATCATGTGTTCTTGTTTTGTCTTTTTGCAATTCTGTGTGCAACTTTGGATGAAGCCATTTGTAGTTTGCTGTTTTCTGGTGCAGGTTTAAACATGAGGTTTTTCTTCTGATGGTATTCTGTAAGAAGTCTCAAAAAAAGTCGGGCGGCATATTGACCTGTCCAGGGTGTGTTGTCTCTGTATTACCATTCTTTCCTCCACAAAACCTGATTTATATGCAGGCGTGGATAAAACTGTTGCTACCCTTCTGTTACAGGATGAAAGACTCACAATGCTCACTGAAATAACATAAAACTGACAAAAGTAGTAATAAATTTTGTATTGTGGTTCAATAGAAGCATTTTAAAACAAACTAATAAAACTGGCCTGGACAAAAATGATGGTACCCCTAGTAAAGCTTAAAAATAATTTGACCGAAGGGAGATGTTAAACTAAAGTCAGAAAAAAATAAATCATACAATCACAAAAAGTGAGACTGGAATTCTCTAAAATGCTTACAGACAAGACAAGCAGAACTGCTTGATAGCACAGACTGCGTCAAAAGGTTGTGCAACAAAATATTAAGTTAAGTGTTACATAATTTTTGTCCAGGCCAGTTTCATTCATTAGTTTTTTAGTGCTTCTTTTGAACTACAATACAAAAGCAATGTCTGATTTTCATTAGTAAATTTTCAGTAAGGTTCCTAGTTCACACTGGTGCTCTGCCCAGGGACCAACCCTCAAGCAACAGAAAACAAACATCAGAAATAGAATAGAATTACAGGTGTGAGAACCACCTGTAGACAACCTGTTGTGTGCTAAGTTACACGTGTGAAAGAATGACAATGTGTAGACCCCACCCCTCGTACTCCTGTTGTAGAAGTTGCTCTTCTTCTGTGTTTAGTTACTTCTTAGGAAAATTAAGAAAAGACACAGCGTGATGAATCATCTCCATTGTTCTTAGATAGAACAAAATCTATGCACCCTAAAGAATACGCAAATTTCAGTGCCGACATGTGCAAAATATCTGGATATTGCAGTTTTGTAATTTCTACAATTGTATAATATTATAGGATCAAAATTCTAATTGAAGTTGTATCATCTCCACTAAACTATATATTACACTGTGTATAGATGCACTAAATAGATGTGGGGTTGTTAATTGTCAACCATATTTCGTATCATACAGGTACTATACTAGATAAATAATTATAGTCTCTTACACTGCATTTCACATATTTACGAAAACATTTTTAAACATTAATAAAATTAACAGAAATAATTTTATCTATCCATTCTGGTCCTACCTCACTGTCTTTATCACAACAGTGGTTTATTACTATTATGGCTTAATAAAGATAAGCATGGGAGAAGTTCCAGGCACATTATAAAACCACCTACAGACATTGTACTGTAACACATGCTGTGCTACAGCACAACCTGTGCAGCTGTGGTGAAAGTGGCCAGCTAATTTAGCAGAGTGACACTTAAGTGCTAAATCTGTAGCATGACACTAACCTTAACTTCCACGTTTCAAGCAGTAATGGTTTATTTGCTTTGCAATAATTTGAACAAGAATAACTATAAAACCATTACTTCACAGTAATGACAAGATATCGTGTTGATGGCTTCAGTTATGAATTGGTGCTATATAATATACAAAGTATAAGTAGTAAAGGACTCATTTATTTTATTACATTCATTTGGGTTGAAGTTCTGTTTGTCCCTCATTTAGTTAATTTACATAGAAACACTAAAAATATTAAGACTGTTTTAATATACCATTCAGGTTGCACTAACAGTTCAATTTCATAAGTGTTACTTTGGACCTGGCCAACTGAGTCAAGGTGCAGTGAAAATGGCTTAAGATAAAAAGGTTTACTTATATAGCAAAGATGTCACTTACTTCTCATCTAAGCAGAACTCCAAGGGTGAGAGATCACTTTGAAGAACGAGCTGACAAGTTGCCCAAACAGGAGCAGGCAACGGCTGATAACAACTGATCGAATAACCACTCCCTGATTCCTTTAACATACACATCTTATAGTCTTTTCACAGGAAGTAAAAGCAACATTAATTACATACATGGCTATAACCAAGAGCATCTTCCAACGTAGCGCGTTTAACCCCATGTCATTTTGTCATTGGGCATCATATACATATACACCAATCAGGCATAACATTCAATACAATCCAACAACTCTGCCATTAATTCTACATTTACAAAGTTATGTTTCAGCCTTCAAGTAAGGTAATTCTACTGAATGTGCATTATTAGAACATTGTGGGCCGATGATTCATCTGACAGTATTGGGTAGTCCAAATTATTCTGGATGAGGCACATGGTAACACCACCCAGATAAAGTGAGGGACAGCTAAAGACCCCGCACTTTCACAAGTGCACAACTTTGTACTAAAAGGCCGGCCCCAGATAGTCCATTCCCTTTCTCGACCTTATGAACAACTAAAGCTAAAGCTGAGTGTTTGTGGAGATTGCGTTCTATGAGGAGCTATGGTTGTGATTTCACCTCATGGAAGAGTAAGAGCAGTTAGTGTGGTTGCATGTATGAGCTGTTAAGACATTAGAGGGCTACAGGGGTCAGAGTTCAGCCACGTTGGTGTGTTCTGACCATTAGGCTCCTTTGTGAAAGACATGCATGAATAAAGTTATAGAAAAGCCATCTAGGACCTTCCAGCCTGTTTTCTATTTTTTGGACTGTATTCTGCCTGCCTAGTTGGCTAAACCCCTTTTGAACCTGCAAGTTTTGGTTTAGTTTAGTTTCTCTGTGCTTCTTGGACCCTGAACCTTGGCTATAAAACTCTGACCTCTGTCCTGTTGCTGTAAGAATTTTAGGATTTCTGAAACCCTCTCTCTCTCTTCTCTCTCTCTCTCTCTCTGCTTCATTTTGGATGATGATTTTTAGACTGTGGACTTGGGCATTGTTGTTACAACAAAAATACGTACATATATACATACAAGCACATACACACACATTTATGCATATACATACACGACAGACATATTATGAGCACATATACCTGTACATACATATGGATCCATTCACCACACATCCCACTGAGCGGCCGGTAGGCAATAGTCACTACCAAACTACCAGTTTTGAGTATTTTTGTTTCCTTCTCATTCCCATGTGAACCAGGGCTTTTTTTATTTGGCAATACACAAATGGTCCTGGTGGGAAAACACACAAATACACCAGATATACCTGTATTGTACTCCTAAATACGTTCTCTGTTGTTCTTACCTGCCATACTTGCAGATTTCACGCTTGAACTTTAAGTGTTTTGTTGTAGATAGGCTCTGACAGGACTGCTAAGTGGCCAGATTTCCTAAGGTCAGGCTTGGGAACGTTACTGTATACATTTGTCAGTGTGCTGTAACACTAACCTAATGTGTTTTTTCTTTAGTCAGGACACAGGAATGTAACAAATTGGTCATATTTGGGTGTCTATTCTTTTAGATTTAGTCTCCCATAAAAATACATGCAGCAGACCTGACTGATTGACGCCTACAGTAAGAGGAGGAATCCTTTTTCTCTGTTACACTGTGGTGAGAATTTTCCTTCCATGATTTTGTGTCCACTTACACATTTAAAGGGAAGGGCCACTGCAAATAAGAAAAAAGATATTCTGAGTGATCACCTTTATACTATGGTGGAACATTTCTGTCCTGATGGAGGCGGTTATCTCTTGCACCAGGTATCGCTGAACAGTTTAATGAATATAAATGAAGCAGATCCTATGCCTTTACAAGAGACCTTAGCATAACTGAACACCTACAGAAATTCTGGACTGTGTTAGACAGCACGCTCCGACATGATCAAGACACCAAATTACTTGGAAGAAACCTCAAATAGAATTGAAGGTAGGTCATCTTTATCACTTCTCTCTGTCTGTGTAGCAAACACCCATGACATGCATGAGTTCGATGAAAACTAAAAAGGAGAACTTTGGCCTTTTTTAGATATAGACTTCTGTTGTGACAGATAAGGTCAACTTTTGACTTCTCCATTTACACCTGTGTCGTGACAAGATGTGATAACACAATGGAGGACAACCACTGCTATTCCTATGCACTGTGTACAGTACTCATCAGAGGTTAGCTATGGTACAATTTTACAGCTTAAAGCAGACAAAAGCTGTAAAGAAAGTCATTTATTTATTAATTTAGAAAATTAAAGTAAATGAATGAATATTAAAAATAAAAAGCTCTCTGCAATGTTAGAAGCGTATACTATTTGTCATTAATTGAGTGGAACGCGAGCGGAAGCTTCACTCTGCTTATGTGTTCAGTTCAGTGCACAGGATTTCTTTCTGTGAGCATGTGTGTGTTGGTGCCACAATCAGCAGTAACACAGTTTATAACTATATCATATTATGCTATATTTTCAACACACTTTCACCAGTGAAGTAGATGCGTGTGTGATTAATTGTAGGTTATAGTTACAGACCAAAAACTTTGGCACATGGTCGTGAGCTGCACACACAGCTGCTGTGTTCCCTGATGCTGGTTGACATGTAAACTCCAGCAGAAACAGGTGTATAGTGAACAATCAGAAGGTTTTGGATCTGGTTTAACACTGGTTTAACAGCTCACAGCACGTGGAGAGGGACAGGCATTGGATGTCAGCATTGGATGTCATACAAACATGAGCTGTTTCTAAACCTAACCAGAGTATTATTCATGTTTAAATCTAACCTCATGAAGGAATCTGGTCATGAACTCAGGTCTGTAGATTGACAGTCCTGCATATTATGGGATTTGCAATATTATGTAGAGGACTAGATAATTAACAATGCAGGTAGGCTGCTCCAGAGATTAACTGTAATATGTTCAGTTTAAAGTTTGATGCCAGATTAATCATGAACTGATACAACAGAGTCAGAAAATTGCTGACATTACCTTTTTCTGCAGCAAAACCTGAGCTGTAGCTCACACAGTTTATATTTGCATTTCAAAGGGCATCTGGTCTCTGTTTACACATCACAACGTGAGACTGCAGTGACTGTTGTCCAACTGTGTGTCACAAAACCTCAATCAGTCCAAACTAAAGTGTGTAAAAGTTCCAGAGCTGTTGTGATTACATGATTGAGCTAGTAGCATGTAAGTAGCATTTACTGATCAAATCAACATGTTAAACATACATGTCACAAAAGATCATACAAGAATACAGCAATTAAACAATAATATATGAAGGTTTTTTTTATTAAATTAATTAAATAAAAATTAAATGTAGGGAATAAAACTAAAATATGGTGAAACAGCAAATCTGAAAGTAGAGCAAAATAATAGAGCAATCAACAATTCAGGACTCTTTACATTTCAAAGGGCAGAGTATGTGTGTGTGTGTTTGTGTGTAATCACCAAAGGGACTTTCAGGTCTGTCAGCTGGCAAAAAAACTGACATGAAAACAATAAATAAACACACAACACATTATAACACTTTTATATAACAATTTTGTCGTGCCTCTTCTTCAAAGGATTTGGTCTTAAAGTTGATGTTAGAATTAGGTTTCACTCAGGAGGAACACTTCAAAGTTACTGCTGCAGTCAACTCAAGCACATAACACACAACTACATTATCACATTTAGACAAACAAGATGAAATGTGTTAATTTGAGCCTTGGATGTGTCACCAGGTGAACCTTTGAACTCTGGACTCTCTCTTTATGCTAAGCTGGGCTAACTATGTCCTGATGTAAGGCCAGTTTATACTTTCCATTTGTCCTCTGATGTATCCATACTCCTAATACACATGCACACACACTTCTGTTCATACTATAACTGGGGATATAAATGCACTCCACACATTGGCACTACAAAATTTACCAGCAGCTAACAGACCGAGGTGGTGACCAGGGTTTTTGTCATTAATACTGAAGCAGATGCAGAAATTAGGAATCAGCCTTTAGATCAGAGACATTGAGACCATTTCTCAGATCATTCTCAGAAATGAAGGGAATAAGATCATTTAGCAACGCTATGAACTGCCCCTTTGATGTTTGCATAGTGGGAGAGAATGTATTATATGCTCAACAGTTCTAAGTGTAGAACGTGGGACAGTGAAGGTTGGACAATCCGGAGACAAAGACAGAGACAAGACTTAGATGGTCTGGGCATGTGCAGAGGAGGCATGTGAAGTATAATGGGAGAAGAATGCTGATGTTGGAGACGCCAGTCAGGATGTGAGGAGCAAGGCCAAAGAGCAGGTTCATGGATGTGCTCAAGGAGGACGTGAAAGGTTGGTGTGACAGAGGAAGAAGCAGAAAAACAGTGTGAGCATGTGGCGACGCCTAAAGGCAACAGAAGAAAACACGTTTTGAAATGACATGAGCTCAGCTGTACACTTTCATGGAAAACACTCACATCCTGTGAGAATAACTGCGGCAATGGGGTCAGCTGGAAAGTAGAGCAAAACAAGAGAGCTGAGGATATAAAGATTAGGCAAAAAATACAGCCCTGTTTATATTTCAAAGTGCAGAGTACATGTGTCTCTGTGTGTATAATCACTAAAGGGGACTTGGCAGCCTGTCAGCTGGCAAAGAAACTGGCATGATAATAAGAACACACACAATAATACCGAAATCTTGCCTTTCTTCTACAAACTCTTTATGGGAAAGGGATCCAATTCAAGATTCAAACCTTTAATATTCCTCGATAAATTGTTTTGCCCATTAAAACTGCTCTCTTATCAAAGGAAAAGGAAAGAACCACTGCCAGGAAAACACAAAAACAAAAATAACACACGAAAGCGGACATTGATGCATTCAACAGTACTGGAATAAATTATAATCATGATCATGATGATAGTATCATTATCATTCCTCTCCCCCTTTATGACTAATGACATAAATAATGTAAATAATGTTTTATGACGGTGTCAGTCGCACTTACCTTAAGGGGAGGAGTTAATGGCCAATGGAACACAGGATCTCCTGTGGAGCTCTGTGGAGACATTAATCAGTCCATGGCTGATCCATACAGTACCATATCATCCCACACTTCGCTCTCAGAGTGCAGGTCTACTTGTGGTTCCCAGAGTTTCCAAATGTAGAATGGGAGGCAAAGCCTTTAGCTATCAAGCTCCTCTCCTGTGGAACCAGCTCCCAGTTCATGTTCACGAAGCAGACACTCTCTCTACCTTTAAGACTAGGCTTAAAACTTTCCTTTTTGATAAAGCTTATAGTCAGAGATGGTTCAGGTGAGTCTGAACCATCTCTTAGTTTTGCTTCTCTATATTTCACTCCATCTACACATAGGCTCCCCTCCTCTCTCTCTTTTTGCAGGTATCCTCAGCCTTTGAGCTGTGTGTTTCCAGTGTTCAGTTGCTGGCCCATCCAACCTGCCCAGTGTTCTGTTGCTGTTTCTTGTTATTATTGCTTTGTGACCCATTGTTTTTTTCTCTCTTTCTTTCCATTCACCCCAACAGGTTGAAGCAGATGGCCACCAAACCCTGGCCTTTTTCTGCTGGAGGATTCTTCCGTTAAAGGGAGTTTTTTCTCTCCACGGTGATTGTGCTGCTCAAGGGGGACTTGTTGGGTTTTCTATATAATTCCATATAGTATGTATCGTTAAATTCTGTAAGGTGCCTCGAGATGACTTTCATTGTGAATTGGTGTTATATAAATAAACTGAATTGGACTAAATTGAGCATGCTGCTCTGTCCAGCCTGTACACTGTTGAGTGGGTAAGAAGGATTGTCCAGGACAACATCCATCTCTCCCCCGCAGTGCGAAGACGGTCAATCTCCACACCCAGAACAGAACCAGGCCTTCCGATTAATTTATAGTGGTTAGTGGTTAGTGTCTTTCACCTTCATACCGCTGCCCCAGCAGACTGCAGCAAAGAAGATGACACTGGTCACGACAGACTCATAGAACATCCACAGCATGGTGCTGCAGACGTTGAAAGACCTCAGCTGATGAGAAAGACCTGGTCTGATGAGACGGTCAATACAGAGGTCCCCTCAGTCCTGGATGCTGATCCTCATGTCCCTCTGCACTTCACTGGTGTCATTTTGTTCTAGTTTTCTACTATAAGTCTCTTTCCTCTCCCTGATGCTGACAGACAACAGTCTCCGGACGCCCTTCATTGCCTTCCTGTCACAGGATCCGAATCCGAGTCTTTTTTTTCGCATTCAGGACTGTTTCGATGTTTTTGTGTGTAGCTCAGGATATTTCATATATTTTATATACAGACGTGTATTTGTATATGTGTCAGTGAGTGTAAAGTAAGTGTGCATCTGTGCCTGTTAACTGTGTGCATACACTGCACATACAGGAAAAATATATTGAATGACAGAAAGACATCTGAAATAGACTTTAGGACATGTTTGGTGGCTGTTGGGGACGAGGAAGCCACAGCTGACATCACACAGCTCAGATAACACAGACAAACACATGCACACACAGAAGCAGGACATGAGCTGGATCATATATCCTCATTCTGTGTTTACACAGGAACTAAAGATTTGCAGGAAAATTCAACATTTCCACAAAGTTAAAGCAGATTTTGTTTTTTTGTGTCTGTTTTCTTCATGAATAACGAGCCCAAACATTGCTATTAATGGCCAGTAAACAACAACCAGGACAGATCTACAGGCCTGCTGGAAGTGCCAGCTCTTTAAGGTATACAGTAACTCTTTAGGCAAAGTGAGCATGTGCACGTGGACCCAGAACAGGGACCAAAAAGTGCCAGAGTCAAAAGTGTTAAATTAATTAAAAAAATTTTTTTAGCTCTTGAGATAGCTTACTCTTATGTTTTGAATACACTAGGAATGACCTGCAATTAAGAACAATTTATGGACAGTATGTTACAAAAACATATTACAAATATGTATAATATATATAAAAATGTATTTGCCACAAACAGGGCGAAATTAAATTGCACTTCACATGATGTTTTTCCTGCAAAAGGACTGTTCTTGTAGTGGTTTTCTATCAGTTAGTGTGATATGATGCATCAGATCTTTTCTGATGTGATGCATAAAATATGTAAATGATAGTTTTTTATTTGTACATGGGAAACTGATCAGGTTTAATCCTGTTTGAGCAGTCATGAAAGTAAACAAGAGAAAAAGTTTTGTTCCTGTGTAAACTGAGCGCACTGGCACTAAATACCTCAACATGTCTGCGTGCCCAGACCTCATGTGAGCAGAACAGAATCAGACAAGTAAAATCAACAAACAAGAGAGCAAATATGGAACTTTACTCTCCAGACAAAGCTGTGTAAAGTGCCACTGATCAAAGGTTTAAATGCACACACTCACACACAAGGACACACACTCACACACACCACCTCGTCTCTGAAGGCTGATTGGCTGTGACATGTGAGGCCGAGAGGCCCAGCAGACACTCCCACAGGCAGGTGAAGGAGCCGAGGACCAGGCTGCAGCTCCAGATCACGTCTCAGTTCTTACGGCAGCAGGTAGAGCGGAGGGACAACCGAGGTGTTGGTTGGTGACGGCTGTTGAGTGTGATGACGGAACAATGTGCGCACCAGCAGACGTCCCAGGAGGATGCCAGGAAATGTAACAGAGGAACTGCAAAGCAGGAAGAGATGGATTATCAGTGAGTTTGTGACAAGATACTGTCAATTATTTCTTGGTGCTGTTTTTATCTAAAGTATTGGTATTAGTAGCAGTTGTGAGATTGGACCTAATTGAAATATATAGTATATAGTATCGCTATTCACACAGACAATGTCATTTATCAAGCAAAAAGGTCAAACTTTATGGGTCCTGCTTACTATATGTGAGGATGTTCTGCTTATTTTGTCATATATACCATTGTAAAATGGTTTTCTTTAGAAGCTGGACAAAACAAACAGCGGTCAGAATGTCACCTTGGGTTCTATTGTCTATAAAGAAAGAAAAACTAACACTTAGTCGCAGCTAGGCAGATAAACCAGCTGATAACAGCTTATCAGATATTATTTAATACCTGTGTTGACTGGTAAAGCATAGAGATAAGTACAGAAATATTCATTTTATTCTTTACCAACCACAGAAATTTAAGACTAAATGTTAGCATTTAGTTTATTGTACCACAGTAAGCTTAAAGCTAATTTTCATTTGCAGTCTATTCGCTGTTGAAATTAAATTGAATGAACAATGGAAGAAAACAAAAGTAACCCTTACTCCAAACAATTTGGGATGTTGTGTAAAATCTAAATAAAAAGAGATTGCAATTATTTGCAAATGTCATATTTTATTCACAATAGAACACAACAAACATCAAATGCTTAAACAAAAAAAAAAACATTTTAAGAATAAACTAAGGTAAGCTACCAGAGTGCTTTCTATTAAGAGAAGGTCATAATGTTTTGCCTGATAGGTGTGCATGCCCATGCTATAATGCTGCCTCCACCATGTTTGACACATAATGTGGTATGCTTTGGATCATGAGCTGTTCCTTTCCTTCACCAAGCTTTTTTCTTCAGATCATTCTGGTTCATGTTA
>OMLM01020288.1:6726-16801 GCA_900302695.1 Helostoma temminkii | reverse complement strand
TTATTCACAATAGAACACAACAAACATCAAATGCTTAAACAAAAAAAAAAACATTTTAAGAATAAACTAAGGTAAGCTACCAGAGTGCTTTCTATTAAGAGAAGGTCATAATGTTTTGGCCATCCTATTTAAAATGAATGAAGGGGCCAAAACATTATGACCTCTTAAAAGAAAGCACTCCAGTACGATTTCACCACATTTATAGGAATTATCACCTTTCAGACAGATCGAACTTAAACACTGAGAAATTATAACTTTGTAAATGTATAATTCACAGCAGAGCTGCTCTACTGGAATCCATTAGATAGTACAGGTGGTCATAATGTTATGCCTGATAGGTGTGCATGCCCATGCTATAATGCTGCCTCCACCATGTTTGACACATAATGTGGTATGCTTTGGATCATGAGCTGTTCCTTTCCTTCACCAAGCTTTTTTCTTCAGATCATTCTGGTTCATGTTAATCTGTCCAGAGAATATGATTTCAGAAAATTGCACACTTTTTTAGATGTTTTCTGGTAAAATATAATCTGGCTTTTCTGTCCTTGAACATCACCAGTGGTTTGCAGCTTGTTGTAAACTCTCTGTGTTTACATTTGTGAAGGCGTCTCTTCATTGTAGATTTAAAGGCTGATACTTCCACCTTATCCAGTGTATTCAGGACTTCTGTTGATGTTGTGAAGGGGTTTTTCTTCACCAAGGAAAGGATTCCAGATCATTTAGTTGTCTTCTATGGTCTTCCAGGCCTTTCAATATTGTTATGGTCACCATGCTTTCTTTCTTTTCTAAGAATGTATCATGAATTTAAAATACATTTTCTTAAAATTGTTCATTTTCAGATATGTTTTCTATGTTGCATTGTGAATAAAATATGGGTTTATGAGATTTGCAAATCATTAAATGTTGTTTTTAGGAAGGTTTTACACAGCGTTGCAGTAAACAACACAAAACACATAAAAAAAACAAAGCCAGGGTCAGTGTCAGTGTCCTTTGGTCTGTACGACCACTCAACAACTCTTAAATGCAACTCTACTAGGTGGACCAATCCTAGTTGCTTTTTGCATTTCCAAAACATGCAGTTACATTTCTGGAGAGATGTGCCTCAGCGTACAGGATAGGGTATGGAGATTAGGGTAGAGATTTAATGCAGCTAAACTGGCCTCTAGCTTCTCAGCTGCTGACTCAGCTGTTTTTTCCTGCAAAGGAAGTTTCAAAAAAGTACTCCACAACAAACAGAAGTACTACTTTAAATTAGTTACTCAAGATGAAATACCAGGTACTCGATCTAAAATCTATTACGCAGCCATCCATCATCTACAGTGTTTATTCTCTCGATGGTTGAACACCCTGGACAGGTCTAAAGTCTGTCACAGAGGCTGATGTATAGAAACAGACAAAGACACACAATCATTCACATGTATTCAACACAACTGAACTTGTTGCTGTTGATAGCATGAATGTAATCTAATATAATCCAGTCTTTAATCCAGGTACTGAAGGAAAGAACTAAAAAAAAAACATTTCATAGATTTTTCCATCTATTCTTCCCACTTTACTGCTGAGTACATATTACAAATTTCCATTCATCATTCCACTATACTTACTGTCAATGTACATAATTTATAATGTTTTATTGTTTGAATTGTCATCACAATGTCCAGTTTGCCCTTTAAGTATTTAATATTATTTTGGTCCGTTCAGGAAACTCACACCAAGGTACATTATTTGCACAGTGTGCTGAGGAAAACATTGTACTTAAGTACAGTATTTGAGTAAATGTACTTAGTTACTTACCACTACTGTGCGCATGCATTTCATTACACTATTGTGGAGGATCATTAACACAAACACTCATCCATGAACCTCATATTTAAAATGCTTTGAACAACGGCTCTGAGATGCTTTAAACTAGAAGCTACTTTGGGTGATTTGTGCAGGTGAATTAACAGCTGGTTTCTTCCTGGCTGCAGCTCTGATGTAGACAATCTTACTGAGGAGGGTCACAGATTCACGAGGACAGTGAATGAGTTTGTGCAGGGAGCCGAGCAGGAGCAACAGGAGCTCTCGGGCAGGAGGAAACCAACCTTAGTCAGGTAAAACAACAACTTTTTAATATTGATATACATTTTTGTTTCTTCAGGCTCTGTGCTGAACTCCATTCAATCTAAAATCAAATAATGAATACTGCGTTAAGGCAGAAAGTCATTATGAGAACATCTATAGAACACTGTGCATGATATAACTGTGTGTCACGGGTTCAAGTCCTCCCGACTGCACTGATTACGTCTTCCTGCAGATCAAAGACCTTCGACCACTCGCTGCTGACTAAGACAGATTCAGACAGGAAGAAGTCTCACTACAGCCAGGTGAGCGTTCATTAGGTCAACTCGGATATTTTATTACACCTGTAATCATTGAGGCAAGGGAAAACTCACATTGCTTTTTTCCAGCTGAGTGACGTCACATATAGTTTCAGCTGACTGTCTTTTTGGTGCAAACTGCAGTACACTGCTTTAAATTAATATAACAGTTAATAACATATAATATTGATACTCAACCATTAAGATAAACAAACTGTTAGCAGGGCTGTCTCTAGCCTTTCTGGAGCCCTGGCCAACATGTTTTGCAGTTTCCCTTTTGAATGACCCAGGATTATCTATAAATCTAGATTATGATGTCTGGATAACAAACTAAATTCCATTCACTTCCACTTTATAACAATTATCAGTTTATCACAGAGAGAGATAAAGCATTAGCAAGAAACATGAACATGTTCTTTTATTATTTTATAGAATGATTATTTGGTTGTCAGTACCTTAAATGACGTAGGACAATTCACCTTCATGAAGCATTGTGATGTAGGGGTGGGCGGTACCAACGTGTTACAGTTTCCCAAAGCATTTTAAAAAAGCAAATGGCCTTTAATTGTTGTCAGGAAAAACCAAATGCTCCAGAGATGATGCTGCTTTGCATAATAAAGACAGTTAATATAACAGATCGCACAAGTCAGGGTTCAGATCATAACACAGAAGTCATGAACTGCATCATTTCTCAGTAAAATCCCGTACACAGTACCAGGGTCTAATGTGGGAGACAGCTATAAAGTCTGTTTATTTAAAACACATCTGCCAGGTCCACATGTTCTACAGGTCTTAAAATGTAAGTGTCACTCAACATGTCACTGCATTCGGCTGTAATTGTGGGCGTCTTGTGTTTCAGCTTTCCAAGAGCAACTGTCAGTACCATAAAATATTTAAGGACATCAGCAAAGAGGAACAGCTCAGGCAGAGTAAGTCTTGCATGACTCAACTATCCACCTATACCACCTTAAATACTGAATGAGGGGTTGGATAATAGTGGAACACTGATGTAATGTAAGGGAGAAAATCAGGCAAACATGTAAAAGGTTTAACAAATTTCAACCTATTTAAAGAAGTGGTTTGGTTTTTAATTAAGTAGTCAACACACAGTCACACAAAACAAGCAAGTTTTCTTAATATTTGGCTCTTATCACTTGTTTTTTAGTAAATGCACACACAGTAACCTGAAGTCATTTATCTCTGTCAGGTTACACTTGTGCCCTGCAGAAAGACATCCTCTACCAAGGACGACTGTTCGTCTCTGACCACTGGATCTGCTTCCACTCCAAAGTATTTGGCAAAGACACAAAGGTACAATGAACCGAGGCTTATCTGTGTGCATTACCTAAATTAAGCTGTAACTATTCTGTGGAAACAGCTGTGGAACAGTAAAGTTTCCTGACACTTTCTCTCCTGCTGCTACTGAAGGTCTCAAATAAGAGACTTCACTGTTAGACTGGGCACAACACTGCTGAGATAGACACTTTAGTCACAGTTCTACCAACAACAGGTTTGATTTGTTGATAGATTTTGGGTTTTGGGTTATTCACAACAGAACACAGAAAACATCAAGAGAAACAAGTCATCCGAAATTGATGACAAATCTCAAAAGTTCTGACAATTTCTGTTCCTCAATGTAAAATTGCAAAGACCTTGAATATATCATCATCTAAAGTTCGTAATATCATTAAATGATTCTGAGAATCTGAGGAAATGATGTGCACAAAGGACAAGGCCAAAGACAATATTGGATGCTCGTGCTCTTTAGGATCTCAGACGTTACTGCATTAAAAACAGACATGATTCTGTGATGGACATCACTGAAAGGCCTCAGAAATACTTCTAAACTAATTATTGTCAGTGAACACAGTTCATCGTGGGCCATATATGAACATGACGGAGAAACGCTGCTGTCTTCTCTGGACCAAACCTTATTTAAAACACTATGACAAAGTGGAAAACTGTTGTGTGGCCTAATCGAAATTTGAGATTTTTGGAAATCATGGGCACCACTTCCTCTGCACTAAAGAGCAGAGGGACCTTGTCAATTGTTTTCTGTGCTCAGTTCAAAGTCTGCATGTCTGATGGTGTCTAATGGTATTAAGGGGACATTGGTGTCTATGGAATAAGCAGCTTGTACATCTAGAAATGCTCCATCAATGCTGAAACATATTCAGGTTTTACAGCAGCATATGCTCCATCATGACGACATGTATTTCAGGGAAGGCCTTGCATATTTCAGCAGGATGATGCTAAACCACATACTGTATCTATGACAACAGCATAGCTTCACAGTAGAAGTGCTAAACTGACCTGCTGCAATCCAGAACTTTCACCAACTGAAAATAAGTGGCACATTTTTACACACTAAATATGAAGACGAAGAACATATTTTAACCTACTCCTCAGTTCCCAGACGTTCACAGACTGTTGTTAATAGAAGGGAGGATGCTACACTGTGGTAAACATGGTCCTTTCCCAACTTCTTTCAGACCATCAATTTTAAAATGACTTTTCTTCTTAAAATGGTTAATTTTCTTATTTGAAACACTTTATATGTTTTCTATGTTCTACTGTGAAATAAATATGGGTTTATTAGATTTGCTAATCATTTCATTCAGATGATGATGGTGAACGAATATCTGAAGTTCATACTGAAGATCATAATGAAGATGCACAGATTAATACAATCGTAAACTGTAAAAACAGAAAGAACTCCATATGTCTAGACAATAAGACTGCATGATCCATGAAATGATCAAAGTTTGACATCTCATTGTGACTGTACTTCAGTATTTAGCTTTTTAAAGTTTTTTTTCTTTAGCCACTCTTATTTACTCTTACATATGAAGATGCCTGATGTTGTTTCTAGAAGATGTGAGTGATATGTCTCGATGAAGAGATGGTAGCAATGGCTGCGGCTGCAGGGGGCTTCTCTGTGACAGCTCCACTGTTCATCTGAAATGAGACTTGCTGCTTTTTTATTGCTAGACGGCAGAGTTGCACGCCAGAAGGCAAAATAAAAACCAACATGAGGACTGGCCACAGGCCCAAACATGAAGTAGACACAACACTTCTCTTTTATTTTTTTAGAAAATGTGTAAAATATTACTTATTGCAGCTTTAACAAGTTTTTAACAAGACTTTCCAACTTAGCTGTGTTAAGTGGAAAATCTGGTTTCTCAGAGTAACTTGGTTACTTCATGTAAACAGTCAGTCAGTGCTTTAAGAAGCCTTCGTTCTTCTGTAGTTTGGATGGTTTCTGCTACAGTATGGACAATCTGGAGCTACAGCATCATTCTGGGCAGAACAACAAAATAGGTCTTTGTGTCATGTGCATAATTAATCAGTCTATATTCCCAAAACTACAGAAAATACCTTTCCCCTTCTTTTTAGGTATTTTCTTGTATGGGTTCACATCCAACATAACAGTAATACCACTACCCCCACAGGATGAGAGATACTGTACCAAGAGAGAGTAAACTTGTCCCTGCAGGCCTGAACTATTGATCCTGGTCTTTATTTGTCTCAGATCGCTGTTCCAGTGGTGTCTGTCACTCACATCAAGAAGACCAAAACTGCCATCCTGGTGCCAAACGCTCTGGTAATCGCCACCACAAATGACAGGGTGAGAGGAAAGACTCATTTTGTCTTATTCAAATAGTAAATGATAATATTATTTCTATGGGCACAAAAAGGTAAATGTAATGCACTGTCCACTGTGTCTATTTTGCAGTATGTGTTTGTGTCCTTCCTGTCCAGAGACAACACCTACAAGATTCTAATGTCCGTCTGTCTTCATCTGGAGGTAGGACAGACTTCTTAAGATATGTGTCTTCAGTTGTGTTACCATCATAAAGTCTCTTTTAATTTATTACCCTTAAGATTATTAGTTGCAACTCACTGTCTGACTTTTTAAAGCTCAAGAACATCAGGGCACATCATGATAACAGAGCTGACGTTCAGGCATAACTTTATGATCGGTTCATCTTATAATCTTTGCTTGTAATTTACGTTAAACTTTCAGCTTTAATCCCCCTAAACTCCATATTTCATTTTAAAATTAAAATATATTCACAATATGACTGATCTACCTGTAAAGACAGTGTATAAACTAACTATACTACATATACTAGAAATACTACTACTACTAATACTACTACTATTTTTCTTATTCTCAACATTTTGCCAGTTTTGAAAATTAATTAGCATGTGAAATAAAACGTTTGGGAGATTTTCAGGTAGAAACACCTCTATGAACATGATATCATATATACAGGAGAAAAGTCCATGCAGCAGCCCCATCCCTTCTTCAGCTGAGAACAGCTTCCGAGGTCAGAGGTCACGTCAATCACCTCGTTTTCCTCTGGTAGGTCAAACACATACTGTACACACCATTATGAGCGCTGAAACACCGCACAGCACTAGCTACAGCACAACACACTGCTGACCTGATAATAACTGGACTCAGAGCTCCTTTCCTTTCTCAATCAATCCTGCTGCTGTGTGACGGCCACAGTTATTAAGTTGAGTTATTAAGAACTAAAAGTAGGGAGCCTACATTCTGCATTTAAATGTGCAATAACTGTGCTGCATGAGGAGGCAGAGTAGAGCATCAGTATTTAGATGCGATATATCCATCGCAGGGGACAGTAAAAGACAGTGTCCCATAATCCCACATTATTTGTGTGATAGAAACCACAACAGCTACAGAATAGGAGGTCAGAGAATTAATGTTTCCATGTCACAGCATCAAACCCTCCTTACGTAACTGGATCATTCGTGCCTCTGTAGACTAAGAACCAGCCTTCAGGTCACTCATTGTGACCACAGGACAAATGGCACATGCTCTATATTACTACACTGTGGTCTATTGGAAACTCAATCCTTAAAACTTAATATGAGGTTAAACAATAATAGTTCTGGAAACAAAATCCAGTCATAACCCTACAGAGGCTACATATCCCCCTGACAAACAGAGGGCAACCACTGCGCTCAGCCAACACACTGTCTGTGTCTCTGTGACACTCTGCAGAGCTTTCCAGTTGACTTCAGCGATCTGGATGGCGCAGTGAGACAGAGGAGGCAGGAGATGGAGGAGAGCAGCAGCTCGGACTCCCAAACCCCAGACTACGACAAGATAGCAGGTATCAGGGACTCTACACTTGGCTCACTGTATTCCTAAACCCAGATTAACCCCTCTGCTGTGCCAGCAGGCCCTCTCCTCTGTGCTGTACTTTAGCTTTCCATTAGCTGTCTTACCATCACTTGTTGAGGTGAAGTTAGTCCTGTAATGTCCATAACACTACTGTTGTTTGTTTTGTAATTTGCTCCCATGTGTTTTCCTTTTGTTTATTCGTTTATTTTTGCCGCTCAGATCATAATTTCCAGGAAAACTCACTGCATTCAAACATCAGAACCATGTTGTCCTGTACAAAGACAGCTGGCGCCATTTTCTTCTCTTGATTTAATTGCTGTTATACATGTTGCTGTGTCTCCCTCTGCTGTACTGGAGTGTATAACATCAGGGTTTTATGTATTTATTATGTAATTCAGTTTTTATTTTTTTTAACCAGACGTACATGAAACCTGGGAAATCTAATTCAGTATCTTTATGAAAAGGCAAACACTATTTTATCTTCTTCACGTCAAAGTTTGTTGCAGTAGCAGCTTCTCACTTTATAGATGCTTTTGTATCTATGATGGAGTATGGGCCAGACTATTACCATATAATCTAAACCTTAGTTATTAATAATTGTTAATAATGCCCTTCTTAAATAATCAATCTTCATGATTTTCCTCTTGTTTAGTGCCTATTCCCAGCTGACAAATAGTATAACTGGTGCATGTTTGGCTGAGCAATCATTTCCATTTAACATTTTATTCATAGAACCTTTACAATCTGTACGATCTGAACAGGCAACAAAACATTTAAAGGGAAAAAATGGACCAAAGCCTATGAAGAGCTAACTCTTCCAGAACAGACACAGACATGTGAATTCACACTACGTCCCCTGGTTCCTGTCTCCTCAACACTACAGCGTTCCCTGTTCCTCCTTACCTGGATGTAAGGAAGCACACAGACAGCGCAGCGACTCCTGCACATCCAGACCATCAGCACAAAGTGAAGAACCAGCACCAGAACCAGCATCAGAACCAGCATCAGAACCATCAGAGCTCAGACAAAAAGCAGCACAAAACACACCGTACTGGTAAGATTATTCCTACAATCCAAGGTGTTTATAAAATGTGAATCTAGAATCTGTAACTCTTCAGATACATAGAGAGTTGGAACCAGAAGTTTACCTACGCTGTATAACAAGACAAATCTGTTTGACATTAAATCATACTTAACTCTAGCATTTTATTTTGCTCAAGAAGTGCTGTCACGTGACTAGTCTTTCTTTCTGCTCTGGTGTGTTTACAACCTCATGCAAAACGTAGAATCAAAGATTATTAATGAATTATAGTAAAACATTGAACTAAAGAAACGCTCCACACTCTGTCCAAGAACAAGACTAGGTGATGTGAAAATGTTTCACTTCCACAAACTGAATATCTTTTACTGTTACCAGGCTCGGATTTGATGATTGACAGCAGAACTCTGAAACCTCTTTCTCTCAAGACTGTGCTGTTTGTCTACCTGTTGCTGTGAGTTTATGTTAATTCATTCATTCATTCATTCATTCATTCATTCATCAGCTTCTTCCAGAATTAATCTTTGTTCATTTATTCAGTTGCTAAACTCATCAGTCCATCTGATCAGTGATTTGTTTCATATCCATGCATTCAGTTATTTATTAATTCACTTAGTCATATTTGTATTCATTTGCTTGTATGTTTAAAAAAATAATGATTTATTCACTCGCTCTCTTAGATACCAAACAAATTCAACAAAAATTTACCCACAGAATTATCAATTATTATGTTTTTGCACACTTAGTCCACAATAACTCACAAAAAAATCACTAAGTAATTTTTTTTACCTAATAGAGTAATTATTAACACACTCCTTCAATCATTCATTTACTTCACACGCTCCTCTAAATGTTTTGACATGTGTCTGACATCCGTGCAGCATCCTTTGACACTGACTGGTTAGTTATGTTTCCTCAGAGTGTGTGTCCTGGTCTTGTCTTCCTGTTACCTGGCGTTTAAGATCATCTCGCTGGAGCAGAGACTGACGACGCTCGGCTCCGCCACTGAGTTCACCCATGAGTGAGTTCAAGCTTCTCCTAAACAGAAAAGCAAGCACAACAAACGGAGAATGTATATAAACTGATTTGAGCACAAAGCAGCAATGTCATTATTCTCATGTTTTGCTCTGTGTTCTTTGTTGTGAAACTGAATCAGTTTTGGTTGAAGTTCTGGTTTCACTTTGACATTCTATGAGCATCTATTACATACTGTACAAAGTACTGAAAGCAAATATAAAAACAAAATAATATTAAATTATGTTCATGTAAATATATATATGTTCTGTTCACACTGTGGACAAAAGCGTTTTGAATCTAGCTGCGTTTGTCCAAAGATCATCTCCCTGTTTGGTTCTTATGTGACCAGAGGTGTATAAACTACACAAAATCAAGTACTGACCTATAGAAAACACTCTACTACAAGTAGTAGGACCCTGCAATCTTTTTATTCAAGTAAAAGTACTAAAATACATGATCAAAATTTTACTTAAAGTAATTTTGACTTAAAAAAACTTAAAT
>OMLM01020287.1:0-10640 GCA_900302695.1 Helostoma temminkii | reverse complement strand
GGTAAAGGTGAAGAGGAAAAAAGTGTTAACAATGTACAAAGTATATAATGACATTTGGAATTAAATTAAATGTTAATTGAATCAAATCATTAGATTTCTGTTTTTGAAAAAAACACAAAGTAATTCAGATTTCTTGGTGGCTGTGATCTATCAGTTAGATGCAAAATACACACATGATAAACACTACACCATAGACATATTTTTACTATTACCTGAGGAAATCTTAGCTAAGCCGCAGCATTATGAACAGGGTCAAATCTCAGAGTAGGACTGACACTTAATGGCTGCCTAAAACCAACAATGACTGCATGTCACTCATCAGCAGTGCTGAATATGCCAGAGGTCCAGGCTGGTGTTTGCAACAAGAGTAAGCACATAGTTCACAAAAGAAACCAAACTGACTCTTGTAAACATTCCCATCCCAAGATAAAAAGCTCTAAATGCCAAAGAAATTAAAATTACAACAAGATCTCTAATACAGTTAAGTACCTGTGACAACACTGGCTCCTTCCTGACTTTCTTAATAACTGCTGGTACCAGAGCTGGATCCCTCCTTCCTTTGTTCACCTGAAAAACAAAGCACAATTCAATTTAACTTCACTTCACAACAACAAATAAACCAAAAAATGGTACAACAAAAATAAAGTGGCTAAAAATAAAATGTCATAGTAGATAATTCTAACGAATCTGCTCTACCTGTGCATCAGTGGAGAGGTCCTGCAGCTGAGGAACAGCTTTTGAGACTCTTTGGGAAGAGTATTGTGGTGTTGTAGGAGCTGAAATAAAAGGAGATTTTATGCTTTATGGATTTTTATGCTCCAAGCTTTATATGTTACCACCTTCTTGAATAAATTGTCATTTTTGCTCTGTACATACGTGATTTGGGCTCCTCCTTTATTTTGGCAGCTATTGTTGTATAGTCAGTATGGCGGTTGGTATATAAATATCCTATCCTGCCTGCGTGGTCTTCTGTCTAATAAAGAAAAAAGGTCCTGTTAACGTCTTACATTAAAATAAAAACAAAACCAACAAACAAAAAAAGACATTTAAAGTATACTATTTTTAATAAACTGTTAAGCATCTGTGATGTTTGACGTTGCATTTTTATTACCTTAGGTTGGACTATTGTTCCTGGGTGTGTAGGTGTCGAAGGATCCCTGACTGATTTATTCACCTGAAAGATGTTTTATTCCATTTACATGTTATTTTTCATACTATTTCACTTCCAAGTCTGATCATTTTAGCTACTAATGTTTTACTTACCAGCTCATGGCTCATTTTTGGATTTCTGGCTCTTTGGGAAGAGCATTGTGAAGATGCAAAGACTGTAGTGAAAGAGTTTAACAGTCCCAGTGTTAGCTGCTGTCACATTGCTATATAGTACATAATCATGTTTTGTATAACTTTATAATAATGTACATACATAAATTATATTCCTCCTTGATTGCGACTGTTGATGCAGAGCTGGCATAGACATTCATGCTTGGTGGCTCCGGTGGGTTCTGTGTTAAAGTTAAAATAGAAAATCTGCATGACATATTTATTTTAATTATTAATAGGATAAAAAAAAAGAATACTAAGTGAACTGTTGTGATGCAGAATTAGACCATGCTAACCGCTCTGTAAAACACACAGTTATTCTTGGTCTAAATGCTTCCAGCAGCATGCTACTGTGATAACTATGTTGAACATGATGTTATTAAATAGATGTATTACATGTTTTCTTAGTAATCTTAGCTTGTCATATTTGCTAGTTAGCACTGTTAAACTCCACCTGAGCCTGATGGAGATGTCATTATTGTTGTTATAAGATAATATAAGTTAAGGCAATTTGATAATCCTGAATGTAAAAAACTTTATGGTAACCTGGTCAACAGTTGTTGAGATATTTCAGATATTTTAGTCTGGACTGAAGTACACTCATGCGCAAGAGTTAGTGCCCTCTCTTAATTCTTTGTTTTCTGCGTAAAAACATAACAAAAGTAGTTGTAGTGGGTCTTAGTGTGAGGAAAATTCAACCTTACACAAACAAAAACGTATAACTTTTTTCACTGCATGAGTTTTTAATAAAAATGAAGGTGTGTCTCATCATCAGCCCTTGATTCACTGATCATCAGCAGGTGTGCAGACTTCTATAAAAACAGAAGTTGTGTGTCAGGTGTGTGTTAACATAATGGTAAGAGGGAAAAACATGGACAGTTGTCTTAGACAAGCACTTGTTGGTACACATCACTCTGGAAAGCATTATAAAACCATTTCCAAAAATCCTAGAATATTCACCCCAAGGTCAGACCATTAAGGAAACACCTGAGAGTTACATCTCAGACCCTACAGGCCTCACTAAACATGTTAAATGTTAAAGTCCATCACACCACAATTAGAAGAAGACTGGACAAGTACAGTTTGTTTGGGAAGGTTGACAGGAAAAGGCTGTGTTGTGTTTTGGCTTCATTTTTGTTGAATAAATAATGAGCACGGTGAAAAAAGGTATATGTTTTTGTTTGTCTGAGGTTGTATTTTTTTAAGATCTGTTGTGATCAGATGATTTGCATTGTCTTTTGACATAATTAAAAGAGGGGGCACTAACCTTTGCACATGCCTGTAGACACCCCAGGGTTCACCCTGCTGTAGTATCTAAAAACTGAACTGAACTTTCACTGGTTGATTTAAAAATGGCTCTCAACTACCTCCTCACATGGTTGTATACCTCATTTTTGATCTTTTTCTTAGTTGGCTTCCTTTGTTTCTCTTCAACTTCCCACCGACTTTTCACATCATACTGCTCTCTCTTTGGGATCTTTGTTCCCTCTGCTGTGCACCCTTTCTTCCCTTGATGAATTCTCAATCCCTGGTAAGTCGTCATTTTGGCCCAGCCACAGTGGCAAACCTGGAGGCTTATGTCTGGATTATAGTCTGCTGTGTCTGTTTGGGAAAAAAATTCAGTATTTCAATATTAAAGCAGAAAATAATGTTGGTTTAGAGGACACTGGGATTTACCCTATTCATTAGTATGTACTGCTGTTTGTAGCATATGGAGGCAAAAACCTCAACTGAGGATACTGCTAAAACAACATGATCAGAAATCATCATCATAATCAAAACCCACCATTCTTAAAGGAGGTATAGGCATCCATTCTGCGATCCTTCTGAGTGTTTGTAAGTCCAGTATTTGACCACGTGTACTGCTGTTCACTCTCTACACCCTTGGAACCTCTCTGTGTGCATCCCATCTTCCCTTGGTGAGTTTTCAGGCCATGGTAAGTCGTCATTTTGGTCCAGCCACAGTGACAAACCTGGAGACTTATGTCTAGATGAAAGTCTGCTGTGTCTGTTTGAGACATAAATTCAATATTTCACTCCTTTCATGGCAGACTTTCACATTTCATGTGAAAATGAAGGCAGAAAACAATGTTGGTTAATAGGCATCGGGATTTATAAACCCAGTTTTCTCATTCCACTGATCAGACCCTATTTATTAGTATGTCTTGCTGTTTGTGGAAAAGTCAGGCAAAACAATTGCATAAAACCCACCATTCTTGTAAGAGGTATAGGCATCCAGCTTGAGGTTCTTTTGAGTGTTCGTAAGTCCCACATTTGACCACATGTACTGCTGTTCACTCTGTGCAATCTTGGCACCTCTCAGTGTACATCCCATCTTCCCCTGGTGAGTTCTCAGGCCATGGTAAGTCGTCACTTTGGACCAGCCACAGTGACAAACCTGGAGACTCATATCTGCTGTAATTGTGAATAAAACATACAAACACTTCTGACATCTCTTTTCCATTTCTTCTCTCCAGTACTGCAGAGCGCCTTTCATACTCAAGGCATCACACCCCTTTAGACAGAGCAAATATTAGAAAAGTCACCTCAGGTGAATTCCACAACTACTTATCCAATGACTCTGGAATCAGACACAAGTGGATTAGATATTTGCAGGGAAATAACTAGATGATAAATCTTAAAATTATCCGTAAAAGTACGTACGTACTGCAGTTGCACGTCATTCAGGAAACAGCTATTTAGCAGAACTCAACTATTAAATTCTGTTCAGTGGAATAAAAACATGATCGGTAGCATTTACAGTATTAACAGTTCTATATCTAAAAGAATATGTAGCTATGTTAGTAAAAAACTTTAACAGACAACAGTATACAATTCTTTCAGACTAACAAATTACAGTAAAGCAACAAACAAAAGGTTTAGCAGCCTACTTAACCGACTATCATGAAAACCAAATCATCCTCTGACACTTACAGGTTTTCCGTTAGCTTGACAAGCTGATGTGAAAAGCCTGCATTCTCCCTGCACTTAATTTACCAATGTGCACTCAAAAGACCAGAGATAATGCATAAATGTGATACTTACTTGTGGCGTAGTCTCCTTTGTTGCGTTAGTTCCCGGGCTCTAACGGTCCTACTTCCCGCTCTGATGCTATTGTTTAATAGGCTGCTTGTTAATGCTTTCAGTTTCATTTCTGCAGGAAGGAAAGTCATCAACTGCTCTCACTAAGCTCAGACACCATTCAGCCACATTTTGTTATTAAATCTGTCACATTCCTTGTCACAGGAATGTTTTTATAAGAAAAACAAACTTGACTGAAATTGAAAACAGATTTTATTTCAATTTAGACTTTGCCTCTGAGTCTATGCTTGGTACACATTTTCAATAATCTATCATGTACTGGTCAGTCTTACTTAATGTACAGCATAACCATAACTTTCTGGAGTTGTAAGTTTGGTCAGGAACTGTAGATTAACTATAAATAAATAAGGACATTAATACACATTTTTACAAGCTGTACTATAGCTGTGATGTGTTTGCATACGTACATTAATAATTTGATGGCATAGTTTTTGACAGCATTTTATTTTAAATTCTAAACCAGTAAACATGATAAATTAAATTGCAGGTAACATATAACAAATGTGCTTTTTGCTGTGATATAGCGAAGTCCTCTCCTGTAAAGTAGACTGATTAAAAAAACTGGCATTGCTTCTTCATCTTGTGGTAAACGGTCATGATAGATGAGTCATTTTGCATGTCTGATCAGAAACAAACGATCACTGTGGTGGTAAGGTGGTGCCCAGTTTGCTTTATTTTACTGTAGTACTTGTACTCCTCAGTAGAAAACATAAAGGTACAGCAATGTTACAGTTTTGTTCAATGTGGCAAGATACACAACAGACTACTCGGAAAATGTAGCTTAGCGAGTACTAAATTGCGTACACAGTCTTAAAAATTGCATATTTCAATGAATGTTTTGAGAGTGATCTACTAAGAACCGCTGGTTGTTTTCAGTTATTAGGACACCTTGCTGGACATACAGCTTTTATTGTACCGTGCACCTTTCAAATAATTTACTACTGTTCATTCAGAATTCCTTAAGCATGTGGTTCTCAGCCCAGGTCCTCAAGGTGTACTGTCCTGCTTGATTCTTTTACAACTTCTGATTTGCAGAACACATAAGATAAGATAAGATAAAATAAGATAAGAAATTCTTTATTAGTCCAACAATAGCATCCAGGCTATCAGCAGTGGGTAGGACAGGGAAAGATGGAAAACAAGCAGGACATTGTGCCTTGGGGGGTTGGGAACCACTGCCTTAAGCCTCAAATGGCAGGTTTCACCTCAAACTGAAACTCCCACTCCACATCTTCCTAGCACCACTGGGTTCTTGATCCTGTCATAACTTGACAAAAAGACACACAGTACTTTCTTTATGACTCATCCATGTCCTGTTCACATAGTTTCACAGCTGAAATAATCAAAGGATCAGCATTTTTCTCATCTTGTTTTACATGTGGACTGAAATATGGGAAAAGCTCTTCATTGAATGAACATTCAGTAAATGAGTATATGTGAGACTGGGCTGTCACATTGTAGAAGGAGACAAGACCTTCCTCATAGTCCACAAACACTCCCACTTTCTGAGGTTTCTCTTTCAGCGACAGACGAACAGGTGGAGCTGTCATGGCTGCGTACTTGTCCTCCTCATAATGTACAGTAACCCAGTAACCGTTGTCTGGATTCAGTGAGAGTTTCCCTTTGCGGTTGGCACCACGTCTTGCCACACCCAGATCCCACCCAGTCTTGTTCCTGACCTCCACCTCCCAGTAAGACTTCCCAGAGTTTATGCTGTTGAGCCCCAGGATGCTGCCGAAAAGATCAAACCTCTCTGGGACATCGTCTACTTCCTCGTCCTCTCCTCCATCTTTAACTTCCTTTCCAGACTCTGAAAGAACAGGGTGCTGGTGTGCAGTAGCTGGATCCAGCTTTACATCCACTGTTGAGTACAGCAAGTTGAAATTTAAAAAATCTTTACAATTATCCAAACTGGTTAAAACATAAGGATGTTTTTCTCAGAGACAATCACATGTTATATTGTAACTACTAAAAACTACATGTTTATTATGTACTGTCAAAAGTGCTCATATATGTTTTGGCTTTATTAGGTTATGTTACATATTCAAATAGATTATTTTGATTTTCCTATGGTTTGTTTAAGGCTTTTTCATCCTAAAACAGCAGGACCCAATATAGGATCTGTATATGCAACACAAAAGTTACCTATTTGACTTAGTGTGAAGCAAACCCAGTCATATCATCTATACTATACTCTATGTACCGTGAGAAACACTACAAGAAAAATCAGTGCACAGATACAAAATGGGAATAGTTAACTGTTGCAGTTTGTTGTTTAGAGTTCTGATAGTTTTGAGAAATTGAAACACCATTTCTGGAAATATGTTTAAACATTTAGTAAAATAGACATGTTTGAAAACAGAAGAATATATCACTCACCTGTAAATTTTGAAACCCTCTTAAGTTCTGTAAAAGAATAATTGTAGTTCAGTCAGAATTTTAGGTTTTAACATTTGTATGTCACCAGTAACTTAATTGCTACCTATGGATGTCAGCTTCTCCAACTCTTGTTGAATTTGTTCCCTCATGATTGCTGTTGTTGTTCTCATGGTCCCAAATGGCACTGATATGTCAAACTCTACCTCCGCCAAGTCTCTGATGTCACCATCCAGGACTGGAAGAGATGGGTACTTCTGAGAAACAGAGATAAATACACTGTAAAAGAAATGTTCATAAACACTGTGACAATCTGGAAGTTGTGGTGCCAGAAATGACATGTTAAACAATGAAAATATTATTATTATTATTACATAAAATATATATTATTATTATTATTATTTTGTAATACATGAACATCCACAACACTACATAGCACAAAACTGCATTGGTGATGTTTATTAAAGGAGTCCACCAGCCCCTTCAAGTTAGGGGTACGAAGCCATGTAGCCATATTTCATGCTTATGTGCTATCACAGCATAGCAACTAAAGGTATCTTATCTTTGTCAAACTCTGTTATCAAACCAAAACCAAATATAAGCACAAAACACAACAGAACATTAAGAACATAAAGTTAGCTGTGACCAGACGGCAATAGCATTATTTATTTAAAAAAATAATAATAATTACAACCTCTTTTTAAACACCTAATGGTCCGTAATCTATTACAAAAATTAGACAGATAAAAAAAAGCCAGATTTTCTTATTAAGAAATAATAGTGTCTGAAAGGCAAATGAAAACATTTTGTGCTTGAAGTGCTGCAGTTCATGTTAGTTTCTCTCACCTGAAGAAAGAGGATGTGATCCTCAAATGTAGATATTTTAGTCAACTGAGAAATGGCTTTGTCAAGTTTCTTTATCTCTGTTTTCAGCTCATTTTTGAGGTCTGCTGCCTCTTTCTCCACAGCCTGCCTCCTGTCCTCCAGTGGTTTAAGAACTCTCGCCTGGGTTTCCTCCACGATGGCAATCACAGCCGTGAACACAGCCTCGATATCCCACCACTCATTTTCCAGCTGGTCCTGAAAATGGGAGAATCATTTTATTATAAACAATGAGTATTTAAAAAAATCTTGCAAATTAAAGCGCAGCTCAAAATCATGTTCTCCCTTCTCAAAACTGATTCCTTCCACCAAAACAAATCCACACAGTGCTCATATGCTTACAATATATCTCACAGATGAACACTGTCTGGGTTCATGAGACCATCTTACAAGTTCACATCCATACAAATGTAAAGTGTGGAAATAAGTTTTCTTTTTCTATTGGTCAGGTTTCATTTCTTATTTCTTATTTCTAATGCTTGTTTGAACTATTCCTGAGATTCATCTGCACGGATGTCGTCACATTCATCCTTCATTTACAGTTGTTTCTCACTTACTTGGCTCAGTTCTCACATTGGAAAAGCATTTGGCAAAACAGGATGACTGTCAGAACAATTAGGAGTTTTTTTGATGAATTTCTCATTCATTCAGGCAAATTCCATTGTTTTGGTACGTGTGTAAAAGAGGGACAGATTTGATAAGTGAATGGTGCATTTGCAATATGATGCTCAAAGGATTATAACATGTAAAGAGATTGACAGTGATTTTCCCGTTAACACAAAAAATGTATTATGAATTAATTAAGAATTCATCTTTAACAAAATGAATGCCCAGCAGTGTTTTCTCCACATGTTGATGGATAATGGTGCTGATCTGTCTATACCGAGAACCTGAAATGCCTGGACTGTGTGTGTGTGTGTGTGTGTGTGTGATCAAATCCATGTAACTCCAGCAACATTTTACTCTGAAATTGTTGAAATCAATTCAGAAATATTCTGATTCTGATTGAATGTGCACGAATGTAGCACTGGGCCAGTTCTACTTTTACAGTTTTTCTCCATCGTATACCCACAATACGTGGAGCCATGAACACAGTTCTGAAAACTTGAAGCTCATTTATCTAAAACATGTCTCCAAATTGCTAAACTCTAAGCACAAATCCACTGGTGTCACTCACACAGAACTGTGTGTATAGTTACATAATTTGTGTGTATACAATTGAGAAAAACTGTAATATGTTGGTCTGACACGAAACGTTTTTGATGAAGTGGCATCATAGTTTTTGCAGAACATTGTAATTGGTTTACTATTGATTCATTTTGTTGCATATTGTGTTTGCAGACACTAAACTTTACCAGTTCAGTGATGTTTGACACATTTGTGTGGCTGGTTTTTCTGTCCAGAGCAGTCAAGAGTCAGTGTCATGTATCACCTGCAGCTTACCTTACAGATTTGTAGGGATGTTTTAATCTCAACCATCTTTTTTCTTCTCTTCTCAATTTTCTCTTTCAGCTGTGCCTTGGTGTTTTCAATCTCAGACTGTAGCAAACAAACAAGTGAGACAATATCACGATACAATTTGTTTTTACAATTTGTCCTACATAACACAATCGAGTAAGTACATATATAGTAAATTTCTGTTAAAACTTGAATCAAATAATAGGGCCGCTGACCTTCTTCTTGTTGCATTCATCTTCAGTAGAGACAACCTCCTCCACACCTTCTTCCAGACAGCGAACACAAACACATCTCTGTTGCTTCCTGCTGTACAGCTCCAAGGGTCGACCATGCTTCAGACAGGCTCTCTCATCCAAGTTTTCTACAGGTTCCACCAACTTGTGTCCCTTCAACCTTTCAGTTGAAGAATGATTCTCCAGGTGGGTCGAACAATAGGAGGCAAGACACACAAGACAGGACTTCTCAGCTTTCAGTTTTGTCTCTGTGCAAATGTCACAGGGCACTTCACCGTCCTCCCCTGTGTAAATACTGTCGTTTTTCTTTTGAACCATTTTCAGCTGTTGAACAATGTCTCTCAGGACGATGTTCACATCTGGGACTTTGCTGACATACGTCTTGCATAGAGGGCACACCTTGTCATTGTAGCAAAAGTAGTGTTCCAGACAAATCTTACAGAAGGAGTGACCACAAGCTGTAGTGACAGGATCCTTAAATGCATCCATACAGATGGCGCATATTAGATGCGTCTGCAGTTGGCACGTATCACTATGTGATGCAGTAGAGGACGCCATATCTTCCTAAAGATAAAACCATAAGATTACTGTAAGAGATGTAATATGGCAGTTAACTCTGAAGAGTCTGTCTTCCTGAAATAGGTTGCAGATGCAAAGTTTAAGTCTAGTTTAGACTGCTGCTGGCAGCAGAGCAGAGTAACATGGAGAAAAGCAGCCAGGAAGTGTGTGGAGCTGTGAGTGTGAGCAGGGATGATCATCAGAGGTGTGGCCAGGTGTGTGTGTGTGTGTGCACAAAAGACCAAGGAAAACTGTCAAAAACTATGACTAAACCAACGGCTTGGCTTTTGACTCCCACTTACTGATGTTTTAGATGAGACCTATTTTATGCTATGAGTACTCAACCTGCTTTAAAGGTGTAAAATGTAGAAACTTAACAGTGTTCAGACTCAAAGAACAAATACTTCACCAAACAATTCAATATGTAGGCTGCACTCTGTAAAAGACTATAGTATGATTAAAAAGACATTGGGATATTACCGTTCGGCTGCTGAGATGCTCCTTATGTCACAGGCTTGTGTCCCAATGTTTGTCTTTGCTTTCAGTTGTCGTCTCTTAAGTTTCACTTCTGTTGAAAAGCCCAGCCCATCACTACTTTTACTCAGATGTGGTATGCTGCCATTCAAATGAGCACTTGGTTATCTGTAGGGTGTGTTGTACGTTGAACAAGTTCCCATAAATCAACATTTGAATGTTTTTGCTGCAACACTC
>OMLM01020286.1:202818-225186 GCA_900302695.1 Helostoma temminkii | reverse complement strand
ATGTCCCCACGGGGATCAATCCGCATTTGTCTTATCTTTAAGTATCCAAAATTACACAGATGACTTGTCTTACTCAATGCAGCAGTGTATGTGTGTGTGAGTGTGTGTGTGTGTGTGTGTGTGTGTGTGCTGTGACTACAGCTCTGATCTCAGTGTTCATTCTACATATCAATATGTGACAATATGTAATTTTCCTCTTTATTTCCCTTAAGCTCATAGAGATTCTCATACTCCATTGCACTGACATACCATATATTCTGTATAAACTTCCTGTTGATACTACATTACTATAAGACATTATTCAGTCCTGTTTTTTATGACTGCACAACTCCATCAAATGCAAACATTCCCGTTTGTATGTTTGAAGCCTCACAGCAAAGCAGACGTCAGCAGCTCAGTGAGGTTAAACAAACACAACAGGTTAATATGTGTATTTTTTCTGTTCTCTTTGTCTCTGCGTTGAAATATAGGACATATTGTTTATGCTAGCGCATATTTGTCTGTTGGTTTCCATGTGACTGTATATATTAAGCTTTATTATGTATTTATTTTAATTATGAAATGTCAGGATTGCATCAGTGCTTTTTGATTGGCCGATGTCCTAAGCACTCGCCCTCATACAGTGATTAGTGAATGTTAAATATTATTTTTTATGATTTTATACTGTTATACTATACTGTATATTTATGTTATTTAAAACTTGGCGATAATGCATAATTGATTATTATATAGTTGTTACACATGTAACATGTGCAGTTTGGATATTATTATAAGCTGTATCATTATATTAATCATGACATTACATTATTAGACATTTTAATATAATAGATATCATATAGTGTCTGTGATCCTTGATCATTCTACATTGTATGTGGTGTTTAGTACAGTATATTATAGTTTGCTGAATCTATATTATTGAGCAGTAATATATACATTTATTAAACACCTTATTATATAATAATAAAGGCAATTACTTTTTCTTTTTTTCTTTTATCAGTTTATTCAAATGGACTCTGACTCTCTGTGTTTACATTGTTTCAGTTCCCACATTTCCCTTGAAATCAATACACACCATTTGAGGATAAAGTGTTATGTTGAATTTATGATTTCTCTGTTTTATTCACAGAATATTGCTATAGTGTATTGCTAATGTGTAATGTTTTTATATATATTTCAGTTTCACTCCAATTTTTGCAGTGAAACTGTAAAAAGATCAGTTTGATCGTTTTGTTCATTGTGGTGTAATTTACTGCTCAAACGGCCTGATCCAGCGCCATGTTTCTTATGGCTGCATCTTTGTATATAGAAAAGCTCTATATGTTTGTGCATGTTGTTACACACCTTCTCCCATAATTCAACCTGACATATTTGGAAACTTCGGGATCTTCACTGCTGTTAAAAATAAAGTTTTCTGGCTTTGAAAAAAAAGGTCATTCATAGGACAGTGTTGATTTCTGTTCACTGAAGAGTAATAATTAAATGTGTGTGTTCATTGAGATGTTTTTTGTTATGTAAACAATAACAGTCCTCTGTGACTCACCTGGCTTCACCTTATTATCCTCCTCCACCGTTTTCATCCATCAATAGTGCGTAGCTGACGTTTGTCATATTACTGGGATTTGCTGGTTTCGAATGCAGACATTTTGCAGCCAAGTTTTAAATAGCCTGTTGACCGCAGAATATTTGGTTGAGTGTGTGACGGGGAGAGTGAGGTGCTGCCAAGAAGTGTGTGTGTGCGTATGTTTGTGTGAGGAAAGTGTGTATGTGTGTGTGTGTGTGTGTGTGTGTATGTTGGAGAGGAGTGGAGGGTGGCTGGGGAGGGCATTAGTGAATGGCTGTGCTATTGCATCCTCCCGAGAGACCTCTAAAGCACACACACACACACACACACACACACACACAGTACCTTTAGCAGCGCACTAAACCCGCCTCCTTCATCCCCAAAAAAGTCCCATCCCGCTGCCATACCTCTATATCCTCGCACCGCCCCTCAACTAAAGTCAGCACACACACTCTCTCCTCTGCCAGACTCACCGAGAGAAGGTGGTGTGCGAGGAGGAGGGTCAGTGCGTATTTACGCTCACAGCGTGTGTGCATGTGTGTGCATGAGTCGGGGGAAAGTTTGGAGAGGCGGCGGCGCGTTGACAGGAGAGTCACCGCGTATCTGTGAGCGGAACCCAGCATTGATTGATAAACCCTCAGAGAGGAGGAGGAGGAGGAGGAAGAGCCACCTCGCAGCTTGTTCGCTAGGTTTTTATTCCACTGCCTCTCCACGCGCTCTCCCGGCTGGCGTTAACGCGAGGCTGTCAAGGGAAGCGAACAAGCTGATTAGGAAGAAGGATCCGATTCAGCCCGAGAGGCTCCAGAGTTCTGATCGTATTTTTTGTAGCATCCCTCTTTTCTCTCTGTGCCCGTCGCTTCTGAGCGGAAGAACCGGGCGGACGGGACCGTGAAGCTGCGCGCCTCCCCCGTGGATGATCCACTGGATGCGGGACGATGGATTAACATCCTCCACGGACCTGTTGCTGCTTTTTCTCTGCGCCGACCCCTACTGCCCGTCCACCTCGGGATTATTTCAGCTCTGACCGACCATCTCTCTCCCTCCATCTCGAGATGACTGAGGAATATGTTTTGCGGTGCGTCCTGATGCTCTGCTGTGTGCTCCTCTCCGCCAACGCGAGTAACTGGCTGTAAGTTGGACTCTTTTAAAATCCCGGTCCTGCTTGTAGAGAGTGGACCACGTCTCGCTCTTTCTCATCTCAGCTCTCACCAGTCACCTGTCCTCCTCCTATCCCCTCATCATCTTCACATCATCTTCATCTGTCCCGTTCTCCTCAGTCACTTATGACTAATTATTAACCATCCACACACACACACGTTCTCTCCCCCAGACTTAATAACTTAACCAACACTGCTTCACCCCCCACCCCCCACGCAAAGACCTTTACGAAAAGAAAAAGAAGAAAAAATCAGCCACGAGTGAAAAAGCACATGTTCTTTATAGAACGCTGCAGGTCTCCATAAAGGTGCAACTTCACATTCTATATATACATATCTATATATATTTAATGAGTGGTGGATGTGAGAAATAGTATCCATAAACAGCTGGGAGAAAAACTAAGTTTGTGAAGTGGGTGTCAGATGCAGGATTCTATTCACTTTGACATCACTCAGTGAAGAGAAGCTGGTGAGATGAAGTCAAAGCAGAAGATTTTGTAAATGATAAAAAGTATTAACATATAGCATAAAAGAAAACTAGTTAACGTGCTTATCCAGTACAAAAACATTCTCTTTGGAAACCCTTAAGGAAATATGACATTGAATCTGATCTGCATACTCAAAAACATTTGTAATACTGAGTTTGTGTTTAGTCAGCACTGATGACCGAGAGAAAGGAAAAAAACACAAAGTTAATATTAAGCAGCTGTGGGACAGTTCAGCTCCATCTGAGCCGATGAGTCCTTTTAAAACATGTTATTAAACTAAGACACATATTGCAGCCAAGTAGTCAGACACTAAGGGTGCACAGCATACATACAGTACATACTGTAATATTAATATTCCTTGGACATTAGGACTAATAAAAAGCAGTCAGGCCACAGGGGTCCAGTCACACACAGCAAGAGTGTGTAGCTGAACTGCACAGTGCCACCTCCTCCTGGGCCGGTCGGTTGGGTCGCATGTGTGTGCCTGCTCTCCCTGTCAGCCTGTGGGAGGTGGTTTGGTGGGTTTGTGCATTCCTCCGCTCCATTTTCTGCTGCCATTCATTCCTTGTACCTAGTTTACAAGCAGCGCTCATCATATATGGAAGACATTTCTTTTTTCCCTTCCGCAGAACGGAGGCTCCGGCAGTCGCTCCGTGACACGGTTCCCTACTTTTATAACCGATCCTTCTATTAAACTGTGGCTCTAGTGCCAGTGTTTATATTTGTATTTACACTATGAATATCTAACTGCAACCTGGTGTGTTTACATCAGGGGTAGCTCTTTAGACCGTCTAACTGATACTGTTGACAGATTCATCAGAAGAAGTCAAATTAAAGCCTTGCCAAACAGCACTGCCTACCTTGAACTCTGTCACTAAGTGCAGGGTAATTGCGCTGTTTGGGGCTGAAGGTGTGGTGACAGCAGCACTAGAGCAGACATGTACAGGCAGGCTGCCGAGCTGCCAGTCTGCTCCACGGGATTACACTGTTGAGGAAAACCTGTGCGGGAGTCCTGTACGGACATTATATGAGTCCTTAAAAACAAACACTGAGCATCAGTGTCCACCTGCAAACAGCAGCAGCTTCACTCGGGCAGCGAGATGAGTTAACATGTCGATGTAGTTGAGTCTGGTTGAAGGGATTTGTTTTGACCACTTGAGTCTGCTTTGGTGGCTCTCATCAGTAGAGCCTTTTTTACATGGTGTAAGAGCTTACTGGTGTTTTTGAGTCGGTCTGCAGCATCACTTGCAGAGTACTGGTTTCTGATCTGTGTCACAGAAGAGGCTTGTCTTTTAGGTGCTAGTTCTGTGTGACGTTCGCTTTCCTCCGTGATTTCCAGAGTGCTGTGCTGAACAATGTGAAACAGCATCCAAATGATGAAAAACACTGCTGTAAAGGACGATTTGTGACAGAAAATAATCAAAAGAGCTTAAGAAATGATAGAGATTTTCCTGTCGTCACAAGATTCAGTACATACATCAGACCACACAGCTCTGTTGTGACATCATTGCAGCAGCCGTGGCCTCTGGGCTGCTTCAGTATTACTGCTGCTTGTTTGCTTTTACCTTTCACAGGTCTTTGTCAATAGAGAGGGAAAGACTGAATGTCATGTATTTTTATTGACTAGTCTTTCATCTGCTTGACCATGATTTTCCATGTCTACAGTGTTTCAGGTGACATAAATTTCACGCACTGTCTACGCTGTGAGGACGCTGACTGCTGACACACCCCCGAGTTACACAGGACACTCAGTTTGTGCAACTCATCCTCGTCCTCATTCCTTGTTCTTGTTAATTAGGTGCTCACACTTTATTTTTTTTACTTTTTCATGTTGTCCAGTGAAATACAGCAAAATAAAGCAAACACAACAAAAGCCATGAACAGGCCTTAAGGCTCTTTGTAACCAGTTTCATTTGATTATAGCATTAGATAAGAATGATAATGATAATTTGACCTTATATATTTGTACGTGTAGCATTTACACGTTTTGTGCAAACCAGTTCTGTTACGCAGTGCTGGGATCAGGTATCAGGACTTAACTTGGCTTTTACTATTTGTGTTTCTATAATATGTAAATGAAAATATAATATTATAACTGAAGTTGTCTGAGAGTGGCTAAAATTTGTTTGTCCAAAATGGAGGGTTATTGTGTTACAAGCCGATGATTCAAAAGCATATTATCAATAACATGCTTCACTTTTTGCACATTGCAGAGATATTTCATTGTGTGGTTTGTAATCATCTTGCCATATATGTATATATATACATATATATATGTGCATTTCACTTTGTGATTATGAGATATAGAGTGTAGAGTCATAAGCAAAAAGTGTAAGTTAACAGACAAATGTGCAAAAACGAAAGGGGTCTGAATAGTATCCAACATAACATAGTATCATGTAATGTGCTTTAATTCATGATAATAAATCAGCTTCCAGACAAAGTTAAAGAAGAATTCAAATAATATTTATAATCTGCATCATTGTACTAATACGTCAAATATCAGAGCTCTGGGGATTTTTCACCTGCGTCTACAAGCTGTTGATACAACACACAGTAAGCTGGTTAACACCAAACATAACACTGGCCCGAAGACTGTGCTTTTAATCTGACACTATATGTGCAGTGGATATGTCGGGCTATACAGACATGCAGGTGGTGCGACAGACTAGGATGGAGACATTCAAGATGAAAAACAAAACTAAAATTAACAAAGGGACGTGTAACGTGAGTGGGTCAGTACAGGTTAAAGGATCACTCCAGGGTTCATCAGTCAATAGATCAATGAATTAGTCGCCCGACTGTTGATATAATATTCTTTTTATGAAATGCTGTGATAGTTTTAGGCCTGATGTAAGGGGATGCACACCTTCAAAAAAGTTCAACTTTTGTCTCATCAGTCCACAGAATATTAGCTCAAAAGCCACGGGGACAATCAAGATGTTTTTTGGCTAATTTTCTCGATTCAACAGGTCTGACAGTAATCAGGCCTGGGTGTGGCAAGAAAACTCACCTTTCCAAAAATTTGCTTAATCACTGTTCATTCATGATTTAACATGGGGAGCAATTAGCTTTTTACACATGGCCAGGCAGGTTTGGACAGCTTTTTCCTTTAATAAATGAAATCATCATTTAAAAACCGCACTTTGTATTTGTGTTATATCATTCACAAAGACCTTTTTTTACAAAAATAAGTTATGTATAGGAATATACTTTATTCTCTGATTGACTGGAGCATTATCAACATTATCTCAGGTACATGTATTAACTTACCGGCCCTCGATTCCTCCATCCACAAAGGCACAGTTGGAACAGCACCATTCTACAGTGACAACATTAGCCAAAAGAAAATTCTTGCATACTGACCCCGGTTCTTAAAACATTGCCTATGAAGTGCCATGAATAAACAAAAACATTTCTCTAACTCTGTTGTTGGCTTGTAACAGCATCCATTGTTGTTTTATGGTTTTGTCTAAGGATGTCCCGATACCACTTTTTTGCTGACTGAGTACAAGTACAAGTACTTACTTTGAGTACTTGCCGATTCTGAGTATTCATACGAGTACTTAATAATGTTGCAATTGCAAAATTTTTTTTATTATAAAAACTTTATTATTTTATATAATTACCCAGAAAATGTAATAACTTTAAATACTGTGATGAGATGTTGTTTGCTTTCTGACTGTGACAAACTAAAATAGTCAACAGGAGAAATTAAACACCCACTATGGCTCGGTTGGTGTGTGAGCCCCTAAATTGTTTTGTTTGCAACATGTTTCTCTCGAAGTCATGTACCTTCGGTAAGACAGTCTGATGATGGTAGGAGAAAAAACCAGCACTGGGTGCATTCAGTCAACCAGCTACAGACATAACAGGGGACTTTTACACATAACTCAATGTTTTATTTTGAAAAGTCTCTACTTCCTGTTTCTCTCATCTGCTCTGTGCTGCTCGACGTAAAGTGGTGGCAGAGGTATCAGAGAAGCAGTTCCAGAGAAGTTTTGCGAGTACAAGTGCCAGTACTTGAGGGTGGTAACGGACCCGATACCCAATACTGGTATCTGTATTGGGACATCACTGGTTTTGTCTCTGGGAAAAGTTAATTTTCCTTTACAGCTAAACGCTCCATTAGCAAAACTGTAGCAACTCACCTGAGAAGGTGAGCAGGACCATAGCAGAGGCGTAGCAATTAGGAAAAATGTTCTCGACAACAATGCAAAGACAGAAACCTTGGTGGTACACTACCAGCCAACATGCAAACATACGTCTACGTCAAGCTTTGGGCACCTAACTTCATAAAAGTCCAGGAAAGCCATAATATTCTGATAAATCAGTTATGAATATGAAATTCTGATTGTATCTTACATTACATTTTTGACTTTGATTCACAGCAGTGCACACAACTGTTTTCCAACAACCCTCATTTGCTCTTATGACACATTAAACCACAACCTGAACTGGACTGTTTGCCTCGCATGTGACTGTCACCTATAAACCATGAGCCAGTATGTGATTGCTTTGCCGAAGTTCTGCGGCTGCCGAGTCACATTTAGAGTACCGTTACTGAACAAGGATTTCTCTGCTACCTAACATTAACATGTCCGTCGTCACCCTCCTCCTCTTCCTCCTCTTCCTCCTCTTCCTCCTCTTGGCTCTTGCCCTGCACTAACTGGTTCTGCCGCACCTGCATGCTGCTCAAAATCTGTTTGTGTGTGCGTGTATGATTATTTTTTATGATTGACTATGTAAGTCCTCAGCAGTGGCACACACTCGGTAATTACCACTCTGACTGCAGAAGGTGGCTTCCACTTCTTGTGTCAAACAGAGACGTGTGCACAGCTTAACACGATGTAAAAGAGAAAGCAGAAAAGTTGTGTGTCCATGTGTATGTACATGTGTATTGATGTCAAATTAAATGTACAGATTTGACAGAATGAATTAGCACAAGGCACATATAGAGCATCACTTTAATCTGTAAAAAACATCAGTATTACATTTAATGCTTTAAAGTAGATGTTGTGTAAATATGGTGTTTATTTTAATATTATTAAAAGTGAAGTAGGAAGTGATCCCATCTAACCATTTATCAACAAGGAGCCCTAAATTAAATTTTATGCTTGTCCATTTAGTAGTTGTTGAGATATTCCAGTGTTATTCTTGAAAGCTACTGGCTGATCTTGGTCCAGACCAGAGCCTGTGAGCGCAGCTAAGCGGGATTGAGTGAGTTTGGACAGAGCTTGGATCGTGTTTTTTAAAAAGAAGTTAGCATTGCCCTCTGACCTGCTCCAATTTTGCTCCTGTACCGCTCATACCGCGAGTCTAAAGCATGAACAAAAACTCTAAATTTACTTGATCTTTGAGCTTTATTTCTTTTCAATTCAGTTTTCAAGGCACTTCACAATGTAAGGTTTAAGACCTTACAGAACTGAACAATAGGAATATGAACAATATGGGTGCGATTTGAGTGGAGCGGAATCCAATTTGAGTTGAACGCTGAGTGGAGCAGCCTGGTGCATTGTGGACTGGGGCAGGTGAACAGGTCCTGGAGTGAGGAACGCAAATTTTCACCGCTCTACTCTGCTTATGTGCTCTGCTCCTGACATTCAATGTTTCCAGGGCATGAATTTCAATACTTTAGTGTGATTAGCAAATCATTCTAGTGATGTGATCAGGTCAAAGTTTCAGTTTATCTCTCTGCCTCAGTTGTACTTACATTTTAATACTAATCAGCAGATTCTAGTATGCTAACACACAAATGCTAAGATTCCCATCCGTTGCACAAGCTGTAATAATTGTATCTGCTGAACACGATGATGGTGAAGTTAGCATCACTAACAAATCAGTGGGAAAATATTAGAATGTAAATGTTACCATTCAACTCCAACATGCATGGCATGTTAGCATGGCTAATGGCTAAGTGGTTGTGAAAAACTACTGCTGTGCTACTTTCATCAGTGTGACTGTGGCCTTTCTCGGTTTCATTTGTTTGTGTAGTTAAACTGTCTTGAATCTGCTCTGGAGAAAGGACGATAATCCCCACTTATTTGCCCAAGAAAGCACATTCCCTTTAAAACCTGGGAATGGGAGAGTGTTTACTTTTAAACACTTTCATAAAGGAACGCTAGTTAAAGTTTGTATGCCATGTGCTTGTGTCAATGTGAAGCAAATCATTTGACAGAAAAGCAACCCGAATAAGAAAATGAGAGTTTGTGTGATCGCTAAATGTTGTAGTTCAGGCAGAATAAAGCTGTTTCAACCAACCATGGTGAGGTGCTAAAGAGATGGCAGCTGATGGGTAACCAGAGAAAGCAGAGACCTTGGCATTGCGGTCCACGCTGGCGCCTCACACTTCTTTTACACACTCTCACACACATGAATGTGGTAAAGCCGTGGCTTGTTATTTCCAGCCCTCTTGTCACCAGAGTGTGTACAATTATCGTGCTACACTTGGATCTGTGGGGAAGCACTCATGACCAGATTACCATCCAGGGTGATTGTGGGGCCGATGAGGAAACGCCAAAGTGGCTGAAAGAGGAGAGAGAGGGACACATAACGCACCTTATTGTGGCTGTGTTGGAGAGCTTGTTCTCCCTGTGTATGAACAGCTGAACGAATTTCTGGATGTGCAGTTTAAGGTAATACATTGAAAATTGTCCGTACATCCAGGAGGACATTGCAAACAGGAAGTGTTAATAACTAAATTGGCATATTTTCATTTTGCAGAAATGTAGACAGATAACAGTGAAAACAATGAGACTATGTTGTAGCCAGCAGCCAAACTGGTGAATCCAGGACGTTATCCTTTGATTTGTCTGTGTGGCCCAAAGTGGCTTTCACTAAACATTCCTGCTGCAAATTAATCCCTTTTAGCAGGAAAATAGTTAAGGAGCACACCCCTTAATTATTAATGCAACATTTTGAAGCATTGGCAACATTAAAGGACATTTAAAATAATAATTCATTGTGATATACAGGTAAGTAAGTTTGCTTTGGTAGTGATGGTGAGGTGAGAACCACTCTGAAAATGGATTCTGATAATGTACACAGAGACTTCTTCATACATACAAAGTTGTGTATAACACACAGTTTACACACGTGTGTTAACTGTATAAACAGTAAGCAGAACGGTAAATGGTGCAAGTCTGAACCTGCCCAGTGTGCATGAATGATTTCAGCTTTACAAGCAGGCTTATCTTCTTATCTATCTAAAGTGAATGTGAAAATAAAAAATCATTTTTTGACAGTGTAGAAAACACATACCTAGCATTCCTTTTTCTGTTTCTGATTTTATGGAGCGACAATGTAAGAAATCTAATCAAATGTTGTTGTCAGTTTATTATTGTAAAAACATGCGGTTCACTAGTTCAGTTTGCTCCTGTGTCACTAGAAATGCTTTACGTTGTCAACAACTAGCACATCAGACCCTATCCCACTAAATTAGTTCTATTTGTATTTATTTCTTATTTTCAGTCACTCATGTTGCAGACTGCTAACTTTAAATAGGGATATGCTGCATTTCCAGTGTCTCATTTCATTACAACATTTGACATCTCTATGTATCTTTTAGCCACTTTTAGCTCATGTTTTGTTTACTTAGCATAGTCTGTATGGTTAAGTGTCCCTACTTACTTCAATGTCTCCAGCTAAAACGCTCTGACAAGCTGACAAGTGAACCTGAAGTGAACATGTGGCCAGTGAATGAAAGCTAAAGTTGGGAGGAACCAGATTATTTTCAGTTAGTAGGAACAAAATACACAAGCTAAACGTCTTACAGTGTGTCGGAAATAGGAGCCTTCGCTCACACCTTTTACCTATAAAAGTTAAGTTGAGAAAACAAGTTCAGTTGACTCAACGTTAAGTTAATTACACTGTTCAGTCACATGGGCAGAAGACCCAGTGGTTCTGTTGTAGTCTAACTAGCCTTTATGGTGGTATATTTATTATTATTATTATGAAAAGAAATTGTTAACATTATTGATTATTAACAATTAAACATTAGATATATACAGAACATCACAAATGGCTTCTCAAAAGAAGAGTTACTGCCCATGCTGGTGAAGTCAGCTAGTTTTGTTTTTCAGTTCATTCATTCAATCCATCATTTCAAGACCTTATGTCATGTTTATAAGTGGTAAAGGGGTCTGAAAATTAAAACTAGATTTAGACTAACAAATTAATAAAAAATTACTACAACTTTCACAGTCACATTAAGTTAACAAGGAAAGCTTTATCTGGTTCAACGACATTCTCTGTTTAATACTCTGTAGTGGAACAGAAGCAAACCTGAAGATATGAAGGAACATAACTCATGACATTTAGCCCAACTTCACAGCCCCTAACTGAAGCGCTGAGACTGTTACATGTTCTAAGTGTAGTCAACATCTGATTCTTCATTCTCACTTCAGCCTAAAACATAACCTGACCACCCCATTTCAACGTGCTCCAGACACACGTCTTTGAATGGTTGAATGGTTTGACAGAGATGTAGAGACTTGCTTTCTCAGAAGCTGATATGATCGTGCTCTCCTATCATCTTTGTCCTAGCAAACCCAACAGCACACAAACCGTCACCCTTGGTGGTATGGTACATTTTGTACCAGCTCTATCTCTGTGGTTAACTACACAACAATCTGACTTCACCTAAACACAGAAATGGTCACAGGTACACAGCACAGGAGTCAGCTACAGCCAAGTCCCGCATTTAGAAACAATCAGCTGTTCACAGCTATTGTTCCCCAAGAGCTGCAGACCTCCAGCATGGTTACATCACCTGAAAGACGACAGGACACAGGACGAAGAATCAGAGGACAGACACATCAAAACAAGCTGAAGACAGTTCAGTTAGACACTGACACATATGCACACAAACTAATTGCTTTCTAGGCTTTTGAGGCCACGACACTAACACCAGGCAGGAGGTTAATTTCATGGCTTTTATTGCTTCTTTTCCCAAATATGTGTGAAAGTGTGTGTGTGTGTGTGTGTGTGTGTGTGTGTGTGTGTGTGTGTGTGTGTGTGTGTGTGTGTGTGTGGTAACCAGCAGGCGCTCTAAATTGGCAATCCTGTGAGAACTCCCCCACTCCAGTTCATAGCATTTCTCTAATCATTGCATTGTTAAGAGAGAGAGAGAGACAAGTATTGAAAATAAAAAATAATGCACAAGACACACTGCTGTTGACTTGCTCTTGCAGTTGTAAATTATGCATTTATTTTTAAATTAAGTTTAATTTACATTTTTGGAAAAATACTAGTAATCATTAATAGAATGAGTTGAACTAGTGCTCAAAATATCAACGCACTAACATTGCAGTTAAAATAAGGATATTATGCTTGACAAAAACAGCTGTTAAGCATGGCTGGAGGAGCCAACACTTTCCTCTTCTCCTTTATATTAAAATTAGAACAGCTGTCTGAGGATTTCATAACCGGCTCCCAAAGATCCTCCACTGTGTGTCCTGTTCAGTGTTGGAGCAGGTACTCTGAGTAATTGGTGTAAAATCCCTCTTGTTCATTGTATTTTGGTGACAGCTTGTCGATGATTCCTGAGGCTTCCTTCTTTAGCTGTCGACATTCATAATCCACACAAGTCTTCCACAACACAGCTTTGGCAGTGAATTCAGTTGAGGTCAAAAATCTTCCGCTGTCAGTTGTGCACTGGCAGTATTTTTCTGGTGAATATAAGACTTAACAGTCCACTGAGAGTTTTAAACAAAACAGTGTAACTTCACTGGAAAAGGCACATAGAGAAAAAGAGCAGCAGCTTAACAGTAAGTGTCAACTCAGAACATGGCTGCCGTTCTCTTCTTCTGATCTAAACATAGCACAGAACGTGGATTATAAAGAGGAGGATTTGTTGTCCATTTCAACACGCTGCCCTGTAAAATCACAAGAATGCTAGCGTTGCATTGCCTCCTGCAGCTCTGCGAAAGGCCGGCTGAGTCCAAACAATTAAATCAGATTTTTTCTCCTGCTATAAAGATTACTGTGGGGTTACCAGATGGCAGAAAACCGAAGTTAATCAGGACACAAGGTCATGGCTTAAAGTAAATGTTTGTAAATATTTGATACTAATGTGAAATTATTAGGAGAGTGCATGTCATACAGTGAAAGCAACCACTATATGTAATTTGTTTAGGTTCGAGGCCACTACAAACAGCTTTCACTGCAAAGACTGTGCATTTGTTAATAGCAAGATATCGTTAGGAAATCTCTCACTTCCAAATACAAACACACACAGAAAAAAGTCACAGGAATTCTACAATTTAAAACAGACAAGAGCTGACTCTTTCCCTGAGGGAGACAATTAGGAGAAGCACAATCCTCTGTTTTATCTCAGAAGAATCTTCACTTAATCTCTGCAGTATTTTCCATTAGTTCCTCTGCTGTGGCTTAATTCACATTCTGAGCAGTGCTCATCTATCGCTGGCTGGCTTTCTTGTGAAAACTCAAATATGGATCTGGGTTTTTGACTGACTTTGTACTGTGGAAGGTCACCTGTAGGTTAAGACCGACAGTGTTTAGAAAAGAAACCCAATGTTAACAGACATTCTTTACTACACCACCTTGTTCTAAATTGAGATCCCTATTGTGGTTTTAACACGGGGGTAATTTTAAATTGACAGAACACAAAAAGACCATGAGACTAAAGGTGACATAGATTTTTTACCACTTAGTATTTTTTATCAACTACGAAATGCAAGAACATTTTCATGTATTTTCTTCAGGCATGAGAGGATAACTAACACACATGGAAAACACAGAGCCTCAGGTGCACAAGGCATTAAAGGTTAAAGCCCCCAGTAACTCCCAAAATCCCCAATTTCTCCCCCAGTGAAGTTTCCAATTTCAAGACTTCAAGAGTAAATTCTGAGGAAATTGTGTCATTTGGGACCGCTATAATAAAAACACAGAGTTTGTCTGTAAATAAGTGGATTATAAGGTCATCCTTGATAACCTCCTACAGTTCAGTGCAGCAGCACCACTAACGTCTGACTGGCTTCTACAAATTTAGATGACCCACAAAGGCTTTGAATAGAGTCGAGTCTTGATTTGGGCTAATCTTTGGGCAGAGGGGAAAATAGTTCTTTGATCTGAATCTCTGAAGAGAAACATTGCCAATAGTCAGTGGTGATGCTTGCCAACTCAGCATAAACCACAAGTCTAAAAAAAGTACTTAAAACAGTGCAAATGATACTGGTGTCACGCTGGGAAAAGCACCAGTGCTCAATTCCCCCAAGCTTAGGAGAAATAGATAAAGGCAGTGAAAAGGCTTTGTGTCAAGCTCTATTAATCCATGGCTGCGCTTAAGAGCTGGCTGCTAAATCATCTGTGAGTGTGCAGTAAGGTAGCTTAGTGCTGATGTTGCACCTCATTCCACAGATGGGAAAACACTGAACCACCACAAGTGAAGCTTAGTTCCCAATCTGAGTCTCAGAAACTCAGCTTCTTTTTATGCTCCAACTTCAGTAACAAGGTCTCAGCTGCAATTTCCTCCAGTTTCCTGACAAAAGATTTGTGATTTGCTGGGACAGGAAAGAGCTCAATGTTGTCTGAATGTTCAATTAGTGTGCTGTATATACGACACATCCATCAGCTGCATCCACCATCGTTTAGCTTTGATGTTGATAGCTGTGTGGTTCTGTGGATGTCTATGTCAGAGAATTGCTGTGAAATTTTGTATTCATCATCCTACAGGTCTTTTCAAGTATTTACTTCATCTACCCATGTTTTTTTGCCTAACCATAAGCCAGTTGTCTTGCATAAAGTCAACCAAGTTGTGGTGATTCCCCGACTGCAAATTATTTTAATGCAGCTGCCAGTATTGGCATCAACTACAAATACAGATAAAGTCTTCATAAAGGCACCTGCAGACTACAACACTTATAAATAGTCTTATGTTTGCTGTAAGTCACACTGTGCAACATGGCTCTAAATAACTTGGGTACAACAACAATTTTGCCTTTACGCAGAATGTACAATGGTAACACCTTCTAAATCGTGGTCTGTAAAGTCAATAAAACATCATCAGCGTTCATCAGAATTATGTGTCAGGCTATTTTTGGTTGTAAGACTGTGGCAACAATCACCTTTGAACATCTCTCACGGTGCAACGTCAGACAAAAGATTTTGGGCCACAACCTTTCGTCTAGGACAGACCAAAATTGTACAGTTTATACCTGCCTTAAGGAGAAAAAAGGGTGATAAAAATTCGAAATGTCTAATGCAAACTAAGCTATATGCTGTGCCTACCCCTAACCAAGTTGTTACTCCAACGTAATACTGTAATTATGGAAGCCAAGGTCCAGCACAAAATAATGTACAATAATAACCTATTAAGCTGACTAACATGTGAAGCGGGGACCTGCTAACCTAATATTTATGGCCCAGATAACAACAACTAATTGTCCTGAAAAGCAAAATAACATCTGAAGTAGGTGGACCGATTGTTCCTTGTTTTCCAGTTGTTCTACAGCTTGAAGCAAGGACACACATCATTTAATATTTTCAATACAATACATCCCCTGTGCACTACATGGAATCTTGAAACTATTACATATAACATGCAAACTACACTTTGCTCCCACCTCTGTGCATGTCTGCCATTTAATTCAAGAGTGTAAATGTATCCACTATTTACTGGCCTCAAAACATCCACAACAAAACAAACAGTAGTGTCTACGGTATTCGCACTAATTTCTAACAATCCCACAATGCAATCTGCTCTATTTTAGTACAAAAATGACTGTTGTGTGACTCAGGAACTTCTACTTAGTATGTGTCTGTAATCAATTTACGGCTTGCTAATGAGTAAATCACTGGGTATCCATTATATACTGTAGGTGGCAAATGAGTGATTTCAGACACGGCCATAGGTTAATCATCTGTGCTACAGACTTTCACAGTTGTTCAAAAGCTACTTCAACACATCAGTGAGGTGCACTGTTACATTAGGTGACATGTTCCATCATTACGATCAACATGGGCACTGTAATTAATTTTGAGTTGTCTCCATATACACCTCCAGGCTGCTTTTAATGCCCACTCATGCACCAAAAGTTAAATCAAATTCAACAACTGGAAAAGTTCACAACTCTACACAGTTTCTAGGTGCTTAAGAAAATTTCTTATCTTATTCTTTCTGATCCTTTTATGTGGATTTAAAGATGTGTATTTAGTATTAGCCATTGATTTGAGGTTTAGTGATGCAGACAATGTAGATAGAAGAACACAGGCCTTATAGTTTAATCCTTATAAATACATTAACTGATTCTTCTCCCTTAATTGGGACATGAATTAAAATTACAACATTTAAATGCATGATGTATGTTGTGGAGACGGTGGTTTAGCCTATGGGTTGAATATCCTGTCAGGAGTGGTTGTGACCCTCATCCTGTGAGTCAAAAATAAAATGTCTGAGGAGCCTTCAGGACAGATAAATTATGCCAATGTGAATTTTCCCATCTAAATGGCTATTGCACAGGACGGTTGTAAAGAGAGAAAAGTGCCTCCAGGCCCAACAGAGTCTTCATACAAATATGGACACAGATTTAGAATTCATAACCACCACCTGTCCTTGAAGAAAGAAGTCACGTTCCACTAATTTGAGACAAAATTAATGTATTTAAAAATCAATACAAAACCCTCTCAGAGGTCCCTATTCTGCCCGCTGAATCTAAGAATATGTAATTGGGAGGAAACTTGCTCACAAATTAAGAGATAAATGGATTATATTACACTGCATTTGTGTGGTTTGAGAAAATGATCTGCTCATGTTTGTCTGTCAGAAAAAGACAATTCATGTCTCTATTTAACACTCAGTGAGCTGGTATGAATAATTCATGGCTTCAACAATAAAGTGCTGGCACACGTGACAATATGCTGATTTCCTGGGCCAGTTATCATCTCACGGGACTTTACATTAGGCATGGCTAAATCAAAATCTGATCATACTACATATAATACATGGATTTATTTCCCATGAATGGACAGTGTCGATGCAGCGCTGTCACATGCACACAACAGGAAATAGCTGCTAACAAACTGTTAAAAGTGACACAATGTGGTTTTTCCAGTGTTTCTGGTAAATGTGAGTCAAAACACTTTTACCTCAATACAGAAGATTTAAAGCCCTTTAAAAAGAGGCAGTCTGACCTGGCTTCCTACATTTGCAAGAAAATTAGCCAAACTCCCAGAGTCTCTGAGCTATGCCTGCAGCTCCCATGGGCATAATAGGAAAAATAACAAGGATAAAGAAACAGTCCCCACATTTTTCCAAGCTGGTAATGCTCTTTGCTAACCTTGAAGTCACACCAGATAAACTGTGTTTGTCATTTGTGGTGGTTACCTTGCAGTGTTTATACTGTACTGTACTGTTCATACTTTATGTCTCTCCACTACATTTTTCACATCACTATTTAGGACATTAAAACACAGTATGTGTTAATTCATTGCTGAAGACTAAAAAACATAAAGTAGAACTGTAACTGTAATATTTTCAATGCAGGGCTTTTACTTGTAAGGAGGTAAAAAATTGTCTTGGCCCTTTTACATAAATAATTCATCTGAATACTGTACTTCTACTACCAGTGCTTGTCACACAGTTAAAAGCTGAAATTCCCCTACACCCTCAGTCACTGTAACCTTAATTAAGGCTAATTAATAATCTGTAGCTAGAAAAGATGAGTTTGTGTGTTAATGCGGAAGACAGCAAAGCAAATTATCAACAAGATAATTGTCAACATACTGTATTAATAACAAATAACTGTATTAATAACAAAAGCTACTGTGAAAATGTAATTATCTTTACATTATTTGCACTTGAAATTATATGATGTATGGGGAAACTGTGAGTACGTACTGTAAGGGCATCCTGAAGAATTACCATGGTAGCTGGGGTATATTACCCCTCCAGTTTGTTGTGAGGGTCACCCCAGGATATCCTAAAGCTTGGATTCCCCCGGATGCCAAAACCACTTTAGCTACACTATGGATAAAGTTTCTCATCTTATCCTTCTAGATCAGTTTCAAAATTATACAATCATTTGGTGCATACAGACCAATTAACAGAGATGTTCACCAGGCTTTAACAGGCATTTTTCAAGTCATTTCTAGGTTTGAGCATTTAATTCTTTATTTATTTGTATTTCTTGATTTTCTGCATAATACAAGGTTTACAAAGACTTCATAAAGTATCTGTGGTTAACCAGTTTACTATGATTAATGTCTGTAGACTGACTGATACTACAAACTCTGATTTCGGCTACTTGTTTGAAGAAGGCTCAACACATGGAAAAAGCAAGACATTAGATTGAATGTAGAACATTTAGAACACACTAGAAAATCAGACAAGGTCATTTGAAATTTATATTCAGAAAGTGGCTCCAAAGCGTTTTAGGGCAACTGTCGAGCCTACTGGGGTTTTGAGGACAGATTTATCAGTATCATTACCGTTGTGAAGGAAGGAGACATCCTGTCAGATAATACAACTGAGCAGGCCATGAAAGATGAGGTAAAGAGAATATTGCTCTTGCTATCAGGATTATGTATTTTGAGCTGCCCCTCCAGGTCGATGTCCTTCAAATGAACACAAGTAAGAGTCTAAAGTCATTTTAGTAGCTCTGTGAGGCTGTAATTAGTTATACAGACATTTTGAGCTAAAAAAAAAACATTTCATTTGCAGAATCATTTCATCTGCTGATTTACTAATTAGGACTAAACAATATAGACATGGCTGATGAAAATATCATTAGTTTTGTAGTTACTGTCAAAAATGTATAAGACAAATTGAAATGTTGGTTTGAGGGTCATCACAATCTTTGTTAAAATATTGCACAGGCTACTGTAAGGGAACATTTGGCCTGCTGGTGGAGCTAGATCAAAAGTCGGGGAATAGCATAACTCATATCAATAACATTCATCCTTTGGGGACCATGAATGTCTTTTCCAAATTTCGTGACAATCTAATAAAGAGTTGCCAATTTAATTCTGCATGTAAATTGTGATTATGAGCAGCAATCTCACGTCACCACACTCTTTGCTGTCTAAACATTTGCTACCGGGACCTGGTCTTCAGTGGTGTTTTTCTTATCTGTTTCACTATCGATTTGCTGCTGTGCCTGTATTTGCATCTTGTTCATTCAAACAAGCTTTTGGTAAAAAGCTATTCTCTTACAAACAGATGTTTGAATGTAGATGAAGAAAGTGTGTGTGTTCAGGAATGTGCTATTTCAACTGCACTCAATCATGTTAAGTAGAGAGGATATTACAGTAAATGTTTCAGATGAGAATTTGATTTGACACCCTATCTTTAGAGCAAGAGATTTTTATCCATTGATTTCTACTTGAATAATTTACAATGTATTATGTTTTGCATAGAGTGACAGTACAGTACTTTATTCAGAGATACAGAGGCATAATAAATTGAAAGCACAGTGGGAAATATATTTAGGATATTGCATTCACACAGGGAAATTGTCAAAGGAGAAGCTTAATGTTTTGTTAGTCTCTTGGTGAGTCACTTAAGACTAATCGCTATCATAATATTGGATTCTTTTTCTAAAAGCATCAGCAGTATTCTGTTTCTATTTCAGTTCAGTGTAACCCATTCTGGGTAATATCTGCCACAGCGAGTGTCTGACTTCATCAGCTCAGACATGGACTGCCTGCTGTGAGCATCCTGCTCTCAGTCTCTCAACACCTTAGGGCAGATCACCTCTGCACTGACTCGATAATTATCAAATATTCACAAGAGGGTGGATACATAATGAAACTAACATGTCATACATACTATCAATCAAAGTCTCGGTTGTTAGAAACAATAAAGATGAAGGTGATTTCCATAAAAGACCCATAACCGCAGGGCAAAACCATGCTCCTCATTATTGCCTAACATTTATTTATAGCTATATAGAAACCACCTGGCAACCAAAACGTGTGTCAGTCATGTATCATTCAGAGTATTACTGGTGAACAACAAACATTTCATTTCCCACTATTGATTTCTTGCTTTCTGTCACTCATTGCACACAGGAAGCTCTGGCAGTCAGGCAAGGTCAGATTTAATTTACTGTATATGCTGCCTCCACTGAGAGCACACAAAAAATACAGCAGAGGGAGGGTTAAGGCTTGTTTTTGTGATGGGATTAAATACACCACACTTGTCAGCAGGACTTTACAAACTTTAACAGCTTCTCGATGCATTCATGAAACTTGATCTCTGATGTCGGCCCTTATAAGCTATTTATATAATATTCTGTCAGTTGTGAAATATTATAGAGTGAAATGTCAATCAACAAGGCAAAGATGGAAAACAGTGGCCACTCTTGGTATAGTCTGAAGTGCCAGCAGCAGAATGTCGCAGAGCTCCATGAACTCCACAATATTTTCACTTAGGATTCTGATCATTTCTACAGTGTGTAGCTAATATTGTAAGTTCACACAGCAATTTTTTCTGTGATTTAAATAGTTAGGTATGTTGTGTTCAGTGACAGCTTGTTGTAACTGGAGTCACGTCAGAGTCACCACTAAGGAAACTGATATGATGTGGTCAGTCCTTGGTTGCTGCTTTGTAAACGCCACAAGGGAAATCTAAATCTTACGGATGGTGATAACACTCAACATCGATTAACATGGAGTTAAAGTTGCGGCAGATTGGGGTACATGCTGACAATTTAGAAAGAATAGCTGAACAGTTTACTGAAAAGAAAGAAAATAAGGATGATGTTAGTATTTTTAAGTATTTCCAAAAATCCTCATTACCTTCCTGTTTGAAAAGCAGATAAACTGCAGGAAACAGGAAAATTGCCATAAAAATCGTCACAAGCATAGATGAGGATGGTACAGCTGTACAGGTTACAGGGAAACACCGGCGAGAAAATGATATGAACCAACTGGTGGACAAAATGATGCGTTTTGCAATTTAAAAGACAGATATTTCCCTCTAGAGTTAATAGAGAGAATAACAAAGCTAAATGACAGTGAATGTTTGATTTTAATTGGCCAGAGCCTGGACTGGAAATTAATAAATTAATTCTATTTTGTTGCTTCTATAGCTGCTTGATTTGTAAATAGGAAATTGTTTATTAGTAGTTTGCCATAACAGCTTTGAAAGTTATATCAATGTTGTCTTTACAGCTTGTTTCAGTGCCTCCAAGAGCACAAAGAAATCAATTTCAGGTTAAGAATCTGTGCGTAGTAGCAGACATGAACACATCAATCAGACTTTGTGTCTGTAAGTTTTCTTAACTGTGATTCATTAACACAAAAGTGCAGTGTATAAGCTTGAGAAGTATTCATACACACAACTCTTGAAGCTAAGAACAAAAGCAGACTGACAAAATATCACTTTATTTGAAGAGCATGTCATTATAATTATAAATCAGCATAACACTCCTGTCATTGCCTAAAAGAGATGATGTTTTTCTCTTCATTCACTTGATAAAAAACACTTTATACTAATGCCACTTGTCTGTATAGCAACACCTACTTGTAAGGAATCTAAAAGACTGTGTATTTTATGTTGGAAGAATGTATTATATAAATTACATGTTTTCTTTATAATGTCTGGACAATTAAACCACTATTATTCTCATTGCAGACGTTTCAGCAGTGACAATGAGATGTTGACAGGTCTGTTCACCTGCTATCTATTACATTCTCCCATCCAGTCTTATTACGATTGCTCACATTACTGTAGAGCTGGAAAAAGTCATGAGGGTCAAAATATAATATTAGCACATGCGGAAGTAAAAGAATAGCAATAGTGACATTCAAAGTTTCTACAGTGAGTGACACAGTATACTTCTTATGTGTCCTGAGTGACAGTGTGGACTACTGTAGTTCTTCCTCTACTGAGTAAAATAACAACAAGCTAGAGATGAACCCCTATGATTGAGCAGTAGGAAACAGCAGTCAGCCCCTGCACCAATAATTCAAGTTTAATCTGAGCTCTGCAGGCAATACACAAGGACTGAACTGTGCACCACCACAGATTTACTCCCAGTAGTCTAATGTTATCAAACTGCAGACAAACACACACACACACAGGGGGAGCTCTGAAGTCTGGATATAACCGGAATTACGCTGATTGCCAAAGAAGCTATCCTTGATAAGGAGGGAACTGCAACAAAATTGTGTTTACATGCTGGAAGCTGATACAAGGGTC
>OMLM01020286.1:176063-202798 GCA_900302695.1 Helostoma temminkii | reverse complement strand
TATTTAATCTTTGAGAAGGCGTATGAGTATTTTGCAGAGTTTTACATTGTAGTGTACAAACATACAAACACACACACACACAGGGGGAGCTCTGAAGTCTGGATATAACCGGAATTACGCTGATTGCCAAAGAAGCTATCCTTGATAAGGAGGGAACTGCAACAAAATTGTGTTTACATGCTGGAAGCTGATACAAGGGTCAGTCTCCTGCAATAGAGAGCATGATATGCATCGCATTCAGCTATCAGTGTGTTTGAAAGAAGTCTTTCCGAGTCCCAGAAAGTGGAGAAAGGCAGCATTCACGCAAGAGGCGATGAGGCAATTGTTACCATGGTGACACTGATTAGACTGACAGCCACTGAGCTACAGGTCCAGCCACAACCACATAAAGATGTGCTGAGATTCAATAGGTAGAGAAGACGTGCTACAGGGAATGAGAATTTAAGTAGTTGTGTAGACATTTGCATGGTGAGTAGTGTAATTTAAAAAAATGTTCTCACTTGATAGCAAAGCTTTGCAGGAATAATACATGTTTTAGGGAAAATTTACTATTTTTATGTTTTCATAGTTTCACATGATGTCATATCCTGGCAGAACTGCAAAACAAGGCTGTTGTTCACTGCCTGTCTGATTACTTTCTTACTGTCTTTAGTTATAGATACAGGTCTCATGCCACTTAGTAGGTTTATGGCTGCTTCAAGTGAACCAAGTATCCTAATATTTATCAATGTTTAGTCTGTAATAGTGGTTTACTGTACCTGACATTGGTAAAGAATATATTTATTATTCATTTAGACCATTAATTCTGTACTTCAGAACCCCCCTCTGCAACAATTATAGCTTTGAATCTCCTTGACTAAGCCCCTACAAGCTAAGCACAGCTGGATTTTAGTTTATCCCATAGCAAGTGCTTCTGGCCAGTCCCTGCCACAGAGAAGCCACCTTTTACAATCCCATTGTAGGCTATAATGCTGCCACCACCATGCTTCACCACAGAGATAGTATTAGCAGTGCCTGGTGTTGATCAGACATATTAGGAGCTTAAGAGTTAAATTGTATTGCAACAGACCAGATAGTCTTTCTATTTCTTCATGATCTCAGTCCTTTAAATATTTTGACAAACTCCAAACATTCTGCTTTTCATGAAAAATCCCGTCAATCTAGTCACTCTAGAATAAACCGCTAATTTCCCATCTCACTTTGGAATCTATACACTGCACACACTTGACGTTTTTCTCTGCCAACTACCAGCAGAGACTAATGTGGACTCCATAACCCTCAGCTTTTAATCCAGAGCATGTTGTGTTCTGGGTGGGTGTTTAACTTTAATGACTGTGTCCTCCCCCAAAAAGAAAACAATACATTTGACAAAAATGCAGTTCATCCCCGTAGTAGTGTTATAAACATTTATAAAGAGACAGGATTTGAGTTTTCCCTTTAATTTGCAAACCATTTGGATGTTATATGTTGTTGTTAAAACATTAAAGGTGTGAATAGTGTGATATTGTTACTTTTGAGTTAACACTTTCACTGAAAGCTCTTGGGAGCTTAACTGAAACACTAAAGACAGTAATTCAGTAATTTATGTATCACCTCTTACCGTCAACACTGGTTTATTAACTACATTATATATATATAGATAGTGTGTGTGTGTGTGTGTGTGTGTGTGTGTGTGTGTGTGTGTGTGTGTGTGTGTGTAAATACTGTATATATGTAAATAAAATGTATAGTGTATCATGCTATGGATCAATTTGTTAGGCACTGGAAATATAAGGAGTCTTTGTCAACATGTTGAGAATGAAACACTGTTTTATTACTTTTACTGTTTGAAGTTGAGGGCAACAATAATAAAAATGTTTGTTTATAAAATGTTTATATGATAAAAAATTATTTACATTTACATTTGGTCATTACAGCTGCTATGTGGGGTTTCGGTGTCTTATCCAGTGACACCTCAGACGACTGCTGTACCAACTGACCTACATGCCCCCCTAATTATTTCTTTCACCTAAGTTTAATTTTTTTGAAAGAGAACATTAATTTTCATTTTTATATGTTGTGTTTCCTTGAAATTTGTTGCCCATTTAGGATACAGACCTCAAAAGAGACTACAACTACACTATGTCAAGGTTGGGTTTAGCTGCTATCTTGTCTTAATTGGTGGATGTTTAAGTTCTAACAGCTGATGTTAGTCTGTCTGCCCTTGAGTAATGTCTTCTCCTTTGTCAACAGCAGTTGCTATACCTTGATTTATGCTCTGTTGTGCTGGTGCGTCATATTTGGCAAGATGAATGATCATAGCAATATATTCATCCTCACTGTGGCAATCCATCAGGTGTCAATATTGTCACCAGGGCTAAGCCTGCTACATTTTTGAAGAATATTTGAAGAAGAAAAAACTGCTTATGGATTACCCATCAACAGCATTTGGGTGAGTTGATTCAATACAATGCAAAAATACAAAAACAACATATGATACTGAATGACAGCGTGATTCAACGCCTGGTGAATTTAATTAAGCAACATTTTTATCTCTTAAGACTTGCATGGTAATTTAGCATAGAGAAAAGAAAGGCACTCTGGTCTATGACAGAGAATTATCACTCTCATCACACAGCTGAGCATTAGATTTATCATTGCTCCTCACCTACCTACTGTGAGTGTTTTTATTTATTTATTTATTTATTTATTTATTTTTGTCTCTTGGTGTTTTCACTTAAATATAAGGGCACAAAATTCAATCAGACATGTTATGTGGAAACTCCCATCAAGCCACTCCAGTCTCTGCTGGTACTACTCTGAGAGTGTTTCACTTTTATTACTATTTATTCCTGAAAATTGGCTGCAGGCAGAATAAAGTGGTGGAGCGAGTGCTGAAACAAACAGTGAAGGCCTTATTTTCTCTGTTAAAAGAAAAGAGTGGGAGGCAGTGTGGTCTTTTACTGGCATCAAACACATAGCTTCAGAGTGGAGAATCATGGCAGAGCTGCTTCTCACAGCCTTTGATAGGACATTGGAGGCTGGATGAACATGTCAGTGGAAGGACACAAGAAACAATGTAATAGCACATATTTGGGAAATTAGTAGGACAGCTGCTTCTAGAAAGAAAAGAACAATAGTTTAATAGTGTGTTAGAAGCTGTTAATAAAGTGTAATGGACAAATCACTGTGACTTTAGCTGTTTTCAGCAGAATGCCAAAGGGTGGAGATAATAGCTGATTATTTCAAGTCACTGACAGTTACTGAATAATTCAAGTATGAGGAGAACAGTTGTGATAATGGAGTGTTTCACACATAAAGTCTAAAAAGCCCCCTCTTTGTTTGTTTGTGGCATTCATTTATTTCCTAAAGTGATGTTTAAAAGTCTAATTATTCGTCCCATGCAAATGACATCGCTATCAGCAGCATTTCATTACTGAGTTTTAGTTCACTTGGCTCTCCCTTTCATCACAGAGATGGATTTGTGCACATGCATGATAACTGCAAAATACATGCAATTTCATTTTTCTAATGAGCAGGAATAGGCTAAATAACTTCATAGTTTTGAAGTTAACAGTATTTAATTAAATAACTTTTTCTTGCTAGGTTGAAGAAATAAGAATAAGCATTTAATCTAAAAGTATAAAGTGTTTCCTTGGATGAATTACTGAATGGATCTGTGTGGCACAACTTCTAGAGCCCAGAGCATCAAAGAGCCCCTATGCCAGGGCTTCTGTGTAAAGTGACTTATTATCTGTCATTACCACCGTTAATGATGCTGGGAGTCATCATCCTAAGCTTTCACTGCCTTTTGCCATAATGACGATATGTTGTCTTCATCAGTTCTGCGAGAGAGCTGTTAGTTCAGTGCCGTTTCTGTGTCCATACTTTGTTGATCTTCCTGAGGAAATTGTTGTGGCTGCACATGCTGTATGATGGCACTTCTATAGATTCTCAAAGACATATCATTAGGAGACAAGGAGGAATGGGGAATCAAACCACCTAACCATCTGTTCTAAGATGTTACTGCTGTGAGCAGGATTTGAACCTGCATGGAGAAACCCCAGTGGATTTCCTTAACCATTCAGACGTCCGCTCTGAAGTCCCACTAGTTTCCTTTGCCTGTGATTGCAGTGTTGACGTCCATCTGAAGTTAAGCATGTGGTGTATTTTCTTCATCTGACTGAAGTTATATGGGAATAGTGGGACTTGATTTGTCAAGATACAGCTGGTGGCAGTAGTTTCTGTCATATATTAATTTGAGGAATGCTTTTTGTCTATTCACTGGGTGTTTAATCTGCTTCATGTACATCAACGTTAGTTCACTCAGTGTGTCTCCATTAAACTTTGTGAACATTTTTATTTTATCAATACACAAATTTTTTTCTTTTCAGTCAAGTGTAAATATAAAATATTTACTATAAAAATATAATATTTCTTTATTTTATAACTATGCAACAGTGGAGAGGAAAAGCTCTTACCCTTTACTGGAAGAAACCTCCAGCAGAATAAGGCTCGGGGTAAGTGGCTATCTGCCTTGACTGGTTGGGGTGAGGAAAAGAGAGGTAGGTAGGAAGAGAGAAAAGAACCACAAACAACAGCACACTGAAGATTTACAGCTCAGTACTGAGGATACCTGCAGAGAGGTATATAGAGGGACACAGAGAGGAAGCAGCACAACTACAGGAGAGAGAAGGGAATGATATGGTGCTATGAGGTTTTTCAGATATGGAGGTGCTTGATCATTAAGTGTTTTATATGTGAGGAGTAGGATTTTAAATTCTATTCTAGATTTTACAGGGAGCCAATGGAGGGGAGCTAATGTAAGAGAAATATGATTTATCTCGCTAGTTCCAGTCAGAACTCTGGCTGCAGCATTTTGGATTAACTGGAGGCTTTTTAAGAGGTTACTGTAGTCCAGCCTGAAAGTAACAAATGCATGGGCTAGTTTTTCAGTTTCACTTTGAGACAGGATGCTCCTAATGTTTTTGTTTTTTGTTTTTTTGTCATTATACAGTACTTATGTTCATTTGTTTCTCTGAATATTAAAGCTTTTGAAATAGGAGGGCATTTTACACATTTTTGCCTATAGATTGTGTGTCACAATTAGTCAATGGTTATAAAGCCAGCACAAGCCACAACACCTGCAATGCTCCTTGGCAAAGTGTCTTCTAGTCTGTTGCAGTCTGCTGGATGAATGAGCAACATTTCTCCTAAAGATATCTTCACTCCATGGGTGTTCACTCCATACAGCACTGTCAGAAAATCCCCATAGGTGCTTAAAGGAGCTGAGAGCTGGTGACTGCTAAAGCGACCGCATAAAATTATAATTAAATAATTTTCAACATGCCTTTAGGATGTCGTTCAAAGTCACATACATCACTTCTCTGTGGCATTTTGATCTAAAAGTTCTACAAGTTTCTAAAAGATCTGAAGCTGCTCAGCATTTCATGTACATGTTACAGATTGTGACAAGGACGATCAGTTCTTCAATGTGCTCCGTCTGTATATAATTATCTAATCTAATTCATTTGTTGCTCCATTCTCCATTGTACTTGAATTTCTGTTTGTATTTGTGCTGCATCTGTAAGTTGTTGCAGATGTGCAAATACAATCTATGACCTGGATTTTTCTGCTCAGTATACTGTGAATGGGCAGGGCAGAGGACCAGTCAGACATTGTAGGCATACAAGTACATGTTTGTAGGCACTCTAAACCTCTACCAGCAACATCAAAGATCTGAGACCTTTGTAAATACACAGAACACAGGGCAGTCAAAATGACCTACAATGTCAACATGGCCAAAAGCAAGCTTTGTTCAAACTCTAACGAAACAAGAATAATTCCTAGGAAGAGGCATATTAGAGTGGGGTGTTATATGAAGATATTTAACAAGAACTTGGTCGGGTGTGAGAAATATATGACAGGGTATTAGTTTAAAACGTCCTAAATCCCATAGCAGGCAGCTCTGTGAGCACTCTATCAGGAGGCTTACTTCACAAAGTGTCAAGCTTACTTTCTTCCAAAATGTAGTTCATCTCTTCACAGCTCTCACTGTAAAACAACAAAGTGTTACTGTACTTGAGAGTTTTTAAGGGTATATTAGGAGGGGAGTTTTCTCCAATGAAGCAGACAGAAGATATTTTTATTATAAAAGTCACTTTGTCCTGACAATAAAGTTGGACTAGGGAGTTTATCCTTTTCCACATCAAGGACATAAAGACAGACAGTGTTATCCTGTATGCATACTGTTTGCTATTTGGGGCTATAGGAATGAAACATACTTGATACCCAAAATATGTCCTGTAAAAAGCAAATAAGCTGTCATGCAATTTAAAAACACATTTTCAGGTTGGTCTATGAAATGTATTAAGTATTACACTATTTTAAGATTAATTAAAATGTAATGGTTACATTAAGGTTTACTTAAAAGTACATATTTGATTTGAACATTTAGTGAAAAACACTTTCTTTTTAACTTTAGACCTTTTTTAAGTATCCTGTAAGTGGAAATGTCCTCAAAATGCAGTTCACCAGTGAGACATAAAGAAGCAGTAAGGCACAAGCTGTGCTCTTAATATATTCATCCAGCATACTATCTATCCTAGCAGCTTATCTTCTTTTAAGCTTTAAGTACTCCATACTTTCTCTTCAGTAAAGGCAGCATTTGATAGACCTACATTTAAAGATTACCGAATCGATTGCACAAAATTTTCTTCATTTAAAAAGATATAAAGGAAATACAAGTGAAATGCAGGTAAAGAGACCTGAACTACTGTGAGAAAATGTTCATGTAAATCCTCTAAGAACTTTGGGTTTTGCCTTGGAGACGGTGAAGTTTTGTTTCCTAGTTTTACAAAAAGTGACTTACCATCACTCCAGTCAGAGGAGAAGTGCAGCAGTGTATGTGTCAAAAAATAGGCAGCATTGTTTGAGCTTATGTCACCACCTGCACACACAATGTCGGCCATTCAAAATGCACACACGTCATGTCATGTTTGATTATCTTTGCCGCTTAAGGAACATATTTTTAGCTAATTTAATTTTTTACATCAATTATTCAATACCACAAAATAAAATACATATTTATACATATGTATATGTATACATATTTCCTTTTTTATATCTACATATGCAATAGCTGAATAATGCAGCCGCAGTACTTGGCAAACGGAATGACGACAGCGGCTTTGTCATCTCCTGATATCAGGGTTTGGCTTGTGGATGATAGCCTTCAATAGCCAAACTGTCCCCATAGTTCACTTAGCCTCCAGTTTCTGTTTGGCTGCTTGCCTCATATCAGTGAAATGATTATCCACTGAGTCTCTTTGGACGCAAGCAGCAAAATAACCAAATGTGTTATCTCTCCCAAAGCTGATTTAATTTGAAGCACCATACAGTATATTCCCTCTTTTTCTCCTGTATAAAGACACCAAATTTCACTCAAATGTTTGTGGCAGGATTTACTGTTCTATTACAAAAATGTGCCAATACGTGGATTTTAAACAAGAGGAAACACTGGTTTGATTAGTCATGACTAACCTTTTATCAACCAATAATGCTCCTTCCTGTTTAAAAATGTATTTTGGTTCAAAACAGACGTGTTCTGGGTTTCTGCTAATCTCACCAGTGGGTCTACCAATCGTTGAAAATGAAAAACTGTATTCCACATGTGCACCTGCATCATGCTCCACTGACTTTGCTTTGTGTAATTTGTGCTTTGATTCAGGAAAACAAAGCCACAAGGACCAAATGGTTTCTACCATCTCTAGCAGGAAGAAAAACAAGGCTCTGAAAAAATTGTTTGGAATTTCCTGTAAACTGATTGTGTTGCTCTAAAACAGGTACACAAATGTATTCATTAAAAAACAATGAGAGTGTCTTTGTCCAAACAAACGTCAGCATGAACAGTAGCATTATGTTAGTTAGCCTAATGCATCCTCCCATGATGCAACACTGAAACAAACGTGTGCAAGATTCATGTCATTTGTCAAATGGCATAAAATGGAATTATTACAACGTCTTTTTATCCACAAGGTCACAGTGAAGGATGAAAGAGTTGGAACAACACAATAACAAAAATTGAATGGTGACGTAATTAGTTTTAAGAATGCCTTGTACATTTATCAGTATTTCTTCTATGCTGCCAAACATTTTGTTTGCTGGCACTGAGTTGCTCGAGATGTTTGAGATTTGAGAATTTCAGTCAAATATTTTATATCCGCATCAGCAGTGAGATTTAATTTCTCTCTGCAGCATCACTCACTTTTCCAGACCACTTAGAAATAATCACAAAAACTAATGTGTTCAAATATAGCGCAGGGTCAACAAACCAAAGACAAGCTTAGGACAACTGTTTTCACTATTGTCTCAAAGTAATTGCAATTCCAGTCTCCAGTTAATTAGGAAATATGGAACATTTAACTAGCTATAAAATAAGTCTCCCTGAAGAGAGGCTTCTCATTTTTTCCATCCCATGGTGACTGGTATTGGACATCAAAGCAAAATCCAATTAGAACTGTTGGTGAATTAAATACCACCCTTTCTTTTTATGTCCCTCTTCCTTAATTCATACCTCTTCAGGCCTGTTTCTGCAGCAGCTCTCTTGTGCTACACTTCACTTGCAGCTTAGCTTAAACGTTGAGCACCAAGCTAAAGCGTTCCCAGTTGTTTTCTAGTGGAAGTGATTTCACTTGACTTTGGAATTACAACAGAACACTCAACGCTATTCACAGAAATAAAACCAAAAATGCAAAATAGGTCATAGTTTTGCAATCACACAGTATAACCAATTAGACTCCTAAGGAAAATCATAACATTCCAGACAATGAAAACGTGTTACATTTGAATAACACCAGAGTACCAAGTATTTAACACAACCTTGGTAGATGTGGTCATTGGCTATTAAAATAGTTTGTTACCAAGCTGTCATATAAGAAACATGATTGGCAGAGGCCAAAAGCTCTTTTTGCTGAGTAACACAGGAATTTCTCCTAAGCATCATTATCTGCCATCAGAAGAAACTTCACTTCACCATACATACATATACATACATATACATACATACATGCACAGGATCTCTTTGTAAGATTTCTGACCAGACTGTAGAAGGTTAGTCAAAAGAGTAGAACATGATCCAAAGAGCTGAGAGTGAAAAGAGCTCCAGAAAGATGTGAGATAAGCAGGCATGTCACAAAGAAACAACAGACAGTGAATTCAGCTGCCACCGTCTACATGCACATCACATATTCTTCAGTAGGAAAAGTTGAAAATGTTGAAGCTCATTTCAACTTTGCAACACAACATTTGGGTAAACCTGTAGTGAAAGAATGTGGTGTGGTCGTACAAGACAAAACTTCTCTTCTTATAATGCAACACAATCTGAATAATTGAAAGGAAGATGAACTGAACTATTCCTGAAGAATCTACTGCCATCCACCAGAATAATGAGGAGGAGATACTATTGGACAGGACAAGGAATGTAGAATATAAAAACTCACAAGCAGGACTTTTAATAACCTTTGTTTCTGTGTCAGACAACTATTAGTCACACTACAAATTTATTATTACTACAGTATGCCACCGTCCCACAAGTCAGAAGGAAAGGAAGGTGTTTTTATATTAACTTTTTACAATGTTTACCATTTAATTTCAAGGAAGTGAAGATGTGTATAAATGAAATATATTGTACTGTTTTCATATTCCATATTCACTTTGTGTAGCTCATGCTCGCATCACAAGCTTTTACTCTTTGATGAATGTAAGATCTGCATATGCAGTCATTTTTATTTGTGCTAGCAGTGGGTTCCCACACTGACAGGTCTGCACGACTCTCGCAGGAATCTCATGAATATATTTAGGACTATTAAACCATTTTTAAAAAGCTATTTTGCATGCATACAGTCTAATCATTACAATGCAAATGAGACCGGCGGGATGGTAAATAAGGTGTGACTGAGAAAATGGAAAATGGATAAGGAAAAGCACTTGGATACACATCTATGAGGCCAGCTATATTAGCTTGGATGCCCATTACAGTTGTCTTTTGGTCTTTTGTTATTCTGATATAAGTATATGTGTCGCTTTCACTATTGCAATTTTCTATAATAATACAACTTACCTGTATACAATATGTTCCTGTCGCATATTGAATACTGATGCCAAACATTCCTTTAAAGATGCTCCGCATTTGCTATTAGTTCTACATGAGTGTGTCACTGTCTAACATATTTGAATGGTGTCATTTAAAAAAACAATTGTGAAAAAGAATAATATCCTATTAGATGTTCAAAGTGACATTTTTTTCCCTGGAACTGTCTGTGATAGCAATCTGCTGAGAGGTAAGATATCTGTGAATTCGACATCCTTACAAACCACTAGACTTCCTGCTACACAAACCTAAACCATGCAAATAAAAATGAGGAGCTGCAAGCAAACCTTGTCATCCATCAGAATTTACAAATATGACTCGTGTGTGTGTTGGGGGGGATTTACAGTGCTGTTGAAAAGATAAGTAGGTGGTGTTTTAAAGACTATTATAAATATTATATATATATAAATATTATATATAATATTATAAAGTCTATGCTACTAAATTAGAGGTATAGACCAATAAAACTCACAAGTAAACATGATGCAAAATATGTCTAAAATAAAGATTGGACAACTTATTATTCTAGAATCCATGTGGCACAGGTGGCTGGGGCACATGCATGCACTGTAATGTGATTGGAATGTCTTCTACAGGATCATATCCTGTATTATTTCTGGAAATTAAGAGGCGTTTATAAGCTGAGGGAAGTTTAGTCTATTATACATGGTAGGTGTTTTACAAGCCATATGTCTACTGTATTTAAAGCTGCTCTAGACAGTATTTTTATGCTTATAATGGATCATGTGTCTACAGCAGTTCCTCATGGTGACCAACACAGAGAATTGCTACTCTGGCTATGCAGAGTAAACTCAGAGTTTTTGGTGTTACAGTTTGCAATTACAGTTTTCTAGACAAGCCCGAAAGCCCAGTGTACAGTATACTTTCTGCACATCAAAAAGCTGTACATAGACTGTACACAGATCTGGTTAACACAGTGACACATATAGTATCCAAAAGACCAGACTAAAAACAGAGTGAATATTAGACTTACTCTTACCAGGTTGGCACAAACACATCCATTATCTACACCACTTATCCTTTAGAGGTTTGCAGGGGGTGGAGAATGCCTCTGACCCAGCTCACCGTCAGAGGCAGGGTCAGAGGCAGAGTCCACCTTGTATAGGTCAGTAGTCTGTGATTGGACAGAAGATGACCCTTTTTTAAGGCAGCTTTCGTTATTTATGCCTTTTCTCTAACATACAAGGGAGACTCTCCGGGAAAAACAACACTGGTGGCTAGTCTCATAATAAAATGCAATCGAAACTTTTCACCCTTTGCCCGCAACCCCTTATATACACACACTAAAATGGAATGGTTGTGGCAATCTCACTGGAGAGTCAGCAATGACCCCCTATGCCAGTACTGCAGGGCAGGATATTGGCTCAGTAATCCCACAGTGAGTGTGCAGTCTAAAGGGAGCTAAAGGGACCAAAAAAAAAATCCATTATCCCATCCATAACCTATACCACTTATGCGATTGCGGGGGTGCTGGCACCTATCCCAGTATTCATTGGGTGAAAGTCAAGGTACACCCTGAACAGGTCAGTAGTCTATCACAGGGCTGACATAGAGACAATCATTCGCACTCACATCCTTATTGACAGATGTAATCTGCAAGTCTGTGGACATGAAGAAAAGTGCTCAGTGTTAAATTAAATTAAATTAAATTAAATTAAATTAAATTAAATTAAATTAAATTAAATTAAATTAAATCAAGCCTTCGAATCTGACCAAGCATTTTAATACAAACTTTAAAACCTCAAATATTGGTTATGAAGGCTTCAGTATATCAAAATAAGAATTATATTCCTTGTTTTGCTTTGAATCAGCATTTAGACCTTAACATGTCCACACATTTTAACTAAACAGTTAACAGTTTGGACACATAGGTACATCGTTGATATTTGTGAATTCCCACCTGCAGTCTTGAATCCAGTCTTGGACAAAAGCAATTTAGCCAAGTTTATCAGTAAGGAAATATTTATTATTTTATTGGTTTTATTATTTCTCAGTTCTTTAGCGTTTCAAGAGAAAATCCATCAAGGTGATCTTAACCTAAATGCAAAATAAGTTAAATAAAATTTGGATGGATGACAACTGGTTCTTTGTTCAAGTGAAGTTCTGCTTGGAATAAAAATTGCATACCTTGGTATATGTAACAGGAAGCTTCATTGTGAGGTGTATGCTATATGATACATCAGAGTGGAAAAAAGATTCTGGTGATAAATCATGGTGGTAAATGTCCCCTGCTCCACACGGCCAGGACACTATTAATTAACACTCTTTTGCCTAACATCAAACCAATTTTGCCCTTCCCTTATTTTAATTAACAGAACTACTACAGTGTGTGTAGATTAGTGACTTCACTTCTCTAATCTCTTCCATCTATCTTACTTTATACATTGAGTCATTACACAGTGATTTGGTCCATTTATTTTCATATTGTAGATGCCATCATCTCTCTACAGTTAGATGTTAATTTATGAGCCACGTTGCTCTGGCTGTTCTGTTTATTTTAATAATTTATTTAATGTGTGTGTGTGTGTGTGTGTGTGTGTGTGTGTGTGAGAGAGAGAGAGAGAGAGAGAGAAGAAAAAATACTTTAAAATCTTTAAAAATCTATTACTTTGGGTGAAATGTGCAAACATAAATATTTGTAATTATACCATATTACAGAGTAAAATTGTGTGTTTGTACAGTTATGTTATATATGTGGTTAATACTACAACTGGAAATATCTACATGGACATGCTCCGTGTGTGCACTACAAAAATGGTAGCAACACAGGACAATAATAAACTGCAAGAAAAAGAGCTACTTTTGTTCAAAGTAACTGAACAACATGAAGAAGTGAAAAAGATTTTTAAAAAAACATGTGTAACTGCTTCACAAGGTTCAAGGCTGCTGAAATAAACAGTACCTACACTTAGTGCATCAACAAAGCACAAATATGCAATGAGTAATCGAACGATGAGCCACGATCAATGTGTTTTTATCCGTCATCCAGTTATTTTCAGACTTAATGCACAGCTGTGTCAGGCTGCTTGATTGATGCACTGGGCCAGTTAGCCTGTCTTAAAATCACGTTAAGGATAAAGACAAAGATTTACACATTCCCACATATATATCCCACTACATACTGTGTTCACCTCTGTCACCTTAATGCTCTTTCTTCTCCCACACTCAGAAACATTTCCCTTGCCTTTCTCTTTCAGGTCAGCCCTCTATAGCATCTCTTCACACGCAAAAGTTGAAATGATTTGGTCTGATCAAAGAATTATTCACTCTGCGTCTGTAGGACTGTTCTGCATACCAGATTCACAGCATGATTGAATTTTCCACCTACATACTTGCCTCCTCTCTAATTTCACTCACACCACACTAAAGCAACACTGTCATAGTCGGTTAACCAGCTCAATATTCTCCTATTGGCATTTTCTTTTCTGCCTAGAGCAAGGAAAAAGCAAGTAGGGGAATTTTCTTGTTGTTACTTTCAAAGTTATTGTTTTAAAAAATACTGAGTGGCCTTTCTTTGCAGGGAGTTGACTGTCATAGCATTTGGATACAGATACAGCTCCATACAGAGGAACACAGTAAATTGTTACTAATCATCAATTATGTTGCATCTCAACAACACTACTCTCCTGCGAACCCTCAAAATGAAGTGCTTGTTCAGGTGGTGTTGTTCCCTAATGGCTGTACCTGCAACATATAGTTTTTCCTCTCTGACTGTGGAGTGTGTTCAAGTGTGTTTATGTGTCTGTGGGTGGATGGAAGTAATTTAACACAAGCTCAATGTTTTCCAAAAGGAAAGATTTGTTCAAATGTAGAAATATCCAAACTGTATACTACAGTGCTTTTAGGTGTCAAACTAAGCAATAAACATAAAGACAGGTAAAGTATCAGGTAAAGTGATAATCTAGGAATTATCTTTGACCCGGTTATCTCCTTTAACTTACATATGAACTAAATCTCTTCGACCTGAGGAATATCGCTAAAATTAGAAGCATCCTGCGTACTGCATCTGTTACTTCTAGACTGGACTACTGTAATTCACTGCTTATAGGATGTCCTGTTAACTCCCTAAAAAGCCTCCAGTTAATCCAAAATGCTGCAGCCAGAGTTCTGATTGAAATTAGTAAGAGAGATCATATTTCTCCTACCTTAGCTTACCTACATTAGCTCCCTGTAAAATCTAGGATAGAATTTAAAATCCTACTCCTCACATATAAAGCACTTAATGATTAAGCCCCTTCATATCTGCAATACCCCACATTACCATAACATCCCAGCAAATCACTTCGCACTTCGAGTGCAGGTCTACTTGTGGTTCCCAGAGTTTCCAAATGTAGAATGGGAGCCAGAGCCTTTAGCTATAAAGCTCTTCGTCTGTGATACCAGTTCCCAGTTCAGGTTTAGACTATCTACTTTTAAGTCTAGGCTTAAAACTTTCCTTTTTGATAAAGCTTTTAGTCAGAGCTGGTTCAGGTGACTCTGAACCTTCTATTAGTTATGCTGCTAAATTCAACCTAGTTTGCTGAGTTGCTGAGTGCAGCTCAGAAATACAAGCAAAAGTTAGTAACCTGCAGGTCAAGAAAAACAAATATATTTTTTTAGGGGTGAAAACCAAACCTCAGCTTAAAGAAGGGTGACTATTGCACTTGCATACAACAGGTGGGTCAGACAGACAAATGGCAATGATGCTCTGCATTTAGCTGAATGTGTATATACTACTTATATGTGTATAAGTAGTATTGGGAATATCACATGACCATTAAACAATACACAATTAAAGAACGGGTGAGCATCATGGTACAAACAGCAACTATAATTGCTGTCAGTGTTACCCTTATTGTTGTTTCACTGGCTTGGGCCCACAGTATATAGAAAGCTCAATAGTATGTTGTAATAACATTTCAGAACCACATCTTCTCTTCCTGCACCTTCACACTCAACACCATTTTTGACTAATACTTGCTCTATCTTGATAAGGTATCAAACAACCCAGTCAGGCCTACTGTTAATAATCAACTTGGTAAATTGTTAGCAGCATACTGTCTGAGCCACCAAACACTGAAGTTACCCAACAATACCTCTCTAGCCACCTTTTGTAAGCAACCAGTGTCCACCCTGTTTGACAGTTACTTGAAAACTTACTATAAGTTCAAGTTCATCTTGTCTTTGTTATACTACTACATGTCGGAAAGCAAATAGGCTAAAAACCTGCCTTATGAATCTTGTTAACAACCCAGTTCTTCTGCACTACCTTACCTCATATTAACATCATAATCCATACACGTTCACATTTTACCATTTCAGTCTTTACTCTACTATTCCTGCACTTACCTGTATTTTCAACAGTTCACTTGAGCTGACTGCCCTGTCAGTCATGTTTTTCACCATCTGTTTAGGCATCACTGTTTTATACCAAACTGACTTGACAGAGAAAAACTGAATTAGCATTAAATTATCTAAGCTGTTTCCTCTTATACAACATCTTCCAAAGAAATATATTATATTATAATAAATATTTTACACAATCCGTTGTGCTCATTACCATTACATAATATCTGTCCCTAGATTAGTGCAAGCTATATCTAGAGAAACTATCGGGTCCTCTATAGCATGTGACAACATTTCCTAAATCTACTCTCAATTGACAGTCTCCCTGCCTTTGGCTGACCTGTATCTTGTCTGTTATTTCTTGTTTTCTGCCAAACAAAAACCCCACATTTCTTTTTTTTCATACATTTTGTGTGCCTCTAGGTGCTTCCTCTCAATGGCTGCTGCTAGAAACCTCAGCTTCTGATTATGCCTCCAGGTGTATTGCCCTTGAGCCTTTGTGTCAGATTCTCGCCTGTCCATCTACTCAGATTTTGGGGATGTAGAAGCACATCATAAATTGTTCCTAGCATGAATCTCATCCTACCTGCCTCCGTGTCCCACTCTTACCCCCAGCTATGTTTCTTTCCTTCTATATTTTCCCATCTCACTGGCCCTGCTGTGCCTGAGAGGCTGCCTTGGCACATCTAGCAGTCTCTTGTTGTCTACAACAAGCATCCTCCTGTGAGCTACTGTTGCTTTACTCCAAGAAGGTTGTGATGTGTTTGCAGCAATTTCAATACCTACGCTATACTGTGTCTTTGTCTAAGTTCTGGCTAAGCTGGCAAAAGTGTTTCAAATGGGTTCTTTTTCTTTCCCGCTGAGGCAGTTGGTGCTTTGCTTCGCTTAGAAATGTAGTAATTCTTGGATTCTGACAGTACAGTCTCCAATCTAGCCTTAGTACCAGATTTTTTCTACAATTACAGTAGTACAAGTCTGGGAAATGTCCATGTGAGCCTGAGTGTGAACACAGCAGGTAAGTCTCCAGGTATTCACAGAGAGAGTGTTAGTAGATCTAGGAAGTATTTATCATGCTTTCTGTTGTTGTATTAATGTTCTCTCCTTTATAAACATTACACATCATTTCTAATCACGTGATTGGCTATACTTCGATGTGCTGTAAACAAAACACAGCTGAATTCCGATGTGTACTTTTGAGTCACAACGTGCCTCCTGCACACTCTACACAGAGACCTTCTCACCAAAATCAAACAGATTATTTCCCCTGATGTGAGAACGCATTTCAAACTTCGACAAACTGACTAAATCCCTATTAACCCAGTAAAAAACAAGACAAAAGACAAAAATGGCACTTATGGCTACAGACTTTGAAGTAGACCCAGGTTTAGGACAGTCAGAAAAAGTTGAGCTCCAGTCTTGAAGTAAATCCAGCAGCGTCGTACAGAGCCCCCCTTGCCTGGTCTAGAAAAGACATCTCTTGTTGTCCACATCTAAGACCACCTGTCCAGAAAAATGAAATAAATCCACTGTTTCCTCTGATCCTGAGAGGATAGGAAAGAGCCTTTTGTTTTTATCCATTCATTCAACAGTTAGCATTGTCCACTGTATGCTGTCTCTACCATTTTCTGCTGTTTGTAGAGAGGCACTGCACTGTAGGAAGACAGACAAGTAGTCCTGGCTGTGGGTCCTCGGCAGAGGCTGTGATGCACAGTGATTAGCCAGAGTCATCTGTGACGCTTCACTTTTTATATGTTGGCAAAAGGGCTGGACTTGACAGGAACAGGAAAATGTAAAAAAAAAAAAAAAAGTAGGGTGTCAATTTCTAACCCGTTTAGTGTATGTCCATTTAGACCCAAGGACCATATAAACGTATAAATTACTGTTAAAGGGAATTTGCATAATTTGAGACCTTTAAGGATTTCTGGCATCCACAAAGAGTTGAAGTGTAACCACTGATCCTTTGCTTCTTTGCTTCGGCATCTGGTAAGAATGTCTCCTAGACACTTGCCTCTAGGGGCAGAGAGACCTGAGGGCAGGCCCAGAACATAGAGAGATTATATTTCCCATCTGACATTAGAGCACACCTCTGATGCTCCCAATGGAACTGGAGGACCTGGTTGGGTCAAATAATATATGTGCTACCATGCTTAGCTTTCTATCACAAGCAGTGGAAAGTGGCTGATTGAAGAATGTGTCTGTCATCATGTTTCAGTGGCCACAAATGTATTAATGTACCTTTAAATCTCAAAAACATTAAGCGCACTTGTGCCTCTGTATTCATTACTTTCTGTGTAAATACGAGTTTCCTATAGACCACTATCTTTGATCTAACTTGGGGCTGTTTGGCTTCATCTTCAGAAGGAAGGTGCGACACTGCCTTGTGTTGATAAAACACTGGCTTGATTCTGGCTGGCTCTTTGAGGGATAATACCAAGCGATGGAGAGGGCAGGGAAAATATTTCATACACACATGAGTGCACATGCACTCACCCGTTCACTTACTTATGTAAAACTTTACTTTCTTCTCTTCCTCACTCTGACTCTAAGCTTCTCAGTCCCTTCTGTCCTCAACCATTTCTCTCTAGTGCTTTACTACAAACACATATATACTTTATCTCTGTCCCATCTACTTATTCTCACAGTAACCGTTTCCTCTTCTTTCTTCTTTCCTCTCTCATTTCTCATCTGTGTCTGTTTAATGCCTTAACAATCAGAGCAGCACCATCAGAATACTGAGAGGGTGCAGGAGAGACAGGAGGGAGACGAGACAGAGCCAAAGATACATAGAAGACACAAGCAAGCAGAGGACATCCAAAGTTTTGCTTCTAATTCATTCACAGGTGACAAATGAGCCTTTTTGTGCTTGCTCATAGGCCAAAGAGATGGAGACAAACAATAAATGGATTTACTATAATACATTTAACAAGATGGAGGAAATCTTTTTCTACTTTCTGAGACATTTGATCCTGAGATCAAGTTTAAAAATCTGTAAGTGACTGAGGTGATTCAGACTGTCTCATATGCTTTTGACTTCATTTATAGAGCGCTTTGATCCAAAGCACATTTTTCCTTTTCATTGACCTATTCACATACACGACAACGGCAGCAAACCATGCATTTGGGGTTCTGGGTTTTGACATATAGAAAAATTAGAATGATATCAAGAATTCTCATATAAATAAACAGAAAGAAAGAAAGAAAATGAATCAAACCTATTTGTGATATGTTGAACTGTTCCTTTAAATCTGAGTGTGTATGTTGCTGTTAAGTTTCCCCTCACTGCACTTTAGATTCAGTAGTCAAAAGAAAATGTGTCTCTAATTCCCTTATGCTGCAAAAAAAGGTCTTTTTCAGTGTGACCTGTTTTATTTTAATGTAAGCTTTGCTACACTTTCCTACATTCTGAAATCTTCCCTTTTTAATACAGCAGACTTAAAGTTGTAAGTAGCAAAGGAACTGTAAGGAATGAGTAACCAACCTGTGGACCATGTCATGCTGTCTCACCTCAGCGGATGGTAATGAAAAATATGCCCTGCATCATAATCACCACTGACCCTCATGCTAAGATTTGATTGGCTCTGCCATGGCCCCCTGGGTGTCCTCTGAGCAAGGTCCTGACCGGCCACTGGTTCCAGACCTGATGAGAATATTCATGACCGTGTATGTTTGAAATCTAGGAGGCTTACATTGATTTGTCTAAAATAACCTGGGGTGCTGCTGCCAGGGGTGGAAGCCAGGAAGTGAAGATGAATGCGACAAGGAGCTTGAATTCTGCAGTGTGTTTCATTTCAAAGTCACAATCTACCAAAAAGTTTACACTTTGACCAAAATAACATTTAAAGTGTCGTGATGCTGGTGATATAATGACACCATGCTGCTGAAGTGATTTGTGTAAACAGAGCCATATGGTTCTGCACACCTCTTCTTATCTTCAGCCTGTCAGTGCCCACATGAATCCACCCCTACTCATCTAATAAGCTTATGTTAAGTCTTTTTCTAAATGGTGGCAAAATGACAAGTTTGTGTGGTAATATCACACCACCTGTGTGACAGGTGGGCAAATCATCCAGAAGAAAATACTCAGAGCTTTATTATGTTTCCTTCATAATATGTGTCTTTGAAGTAATTTGGGGTAATTAGCTGTGCTTATAAAAGGGAATCCATAATGAAATATAGGTGTATGTGTGTTCCTATATATCGCTGTGTATTTACATAGGAAGCAAGCATGTGTCCTCATCTGAAAACCTTTGATAAATCCACTCTGCAACTGATAAAGTTAGCAAACACAATGTAATGGAGCAACTAGTAAACCTCAGTAGCTGAGGGTTATCAGAGCCAATCTAAAAGAGGATTCGACAGCTTAAAGGCAACCTGTGAAAAATTCTTGTGAGCAAGTTATGTTTGTGCGTGTTCGCTGAGGTCTAACAAAAGTGTAGAGGGCATTTCCTTCCTCGATTTTTAGTTAGTTTCAAATCTGTATTGTGTATACACATATTTTCATGTTTTTGTGCAAAACTAGAAAACTGTTATTATGACTAGAGCTTTAAAAGCCCATCAGGCAAATGCAGGTTTTGATCAAAGCTAAAATGTGATTAGTTTATTTCTTAATTTCACCTGTCACTTCTCAGTGATGAAGCAGTCTTCATATAGACCTGCCACCGATGTTTTACTCAACAGTAATGAGGGTTCGGCATCTCCTGTCTGTATTACCCACAGTTGCATCAGATATCAACCATGATAATTTTGACCAAGTGTGACATGTGGACACACCAGGAAGTGCCTGGGAGAAGTTTATTTAAACAGCTGGACTAAGCAGGTACAGGGATTTCTTTTTTAGGATTGTGCTAATGGATAACATTAAATGGAAATCACAACAAGAGGTATACATTCCTTAAAGACATTTTTTTTCGACACATCATTAACTCAGTTCACATCTACTGTGCTGTATATATGTAGTGAATGTTTCAGGTATGAGGTGGTTATTAGTATGTCACACTGATTTTCTTGGTGAAATTCAAGCGAAAAACACCGTAGGAGGAAAAAGATACAGACACAAAGTAGCGACAATGTCTTTGTAATTTTTGGTAATATTGAAATCTATGACTTCCACAAGCTCAGATCTGTGCCTTCCAGTGTATAACAAAATGTGCTTAAATGTAACACAGAACCCTGGGGGACACCTGCTTTTTCTCTAGTAAGTGTGTCAAGAAAAAACAGCCAGTATAAGATCTTGAAGAACTGTTATGAACACAAAGGTTCAAATTATCACTAGAATTTGAAAATCCCTCCACATATTCAGGTAAATTGCATTCCAGAACTTCGACTACCTGGTTGGGTGTCATTAAGAGTCACAGAAATACAGACTAACATGCTTCACTCAAACACCGTGAATGCAAATGAGTGTGTTTGATCCAGTGGCTGTTGTTCAGAAGACACTGTAGAGGCAAGGAGATTGGTTACTGGGGTTTACTTTGGTTTTAAGCAACAAAACATATTTATCTATGCAAAGAATTATCTGAGCAAGCAGACCAACAGATGAGCAATGTCTGGTAGTTAAAAGCAAAAGCAACCATCGGTTCAGGATGTCAGAACAAGACGGTGGCTTTCTACAAACCTCCATTACAAGGATTTACTAATCCCAACATGTAAAATGCCTTTTGTGTGTTATTAAAACATGATTTGTATGTAATTAGATTGAGACAAGAAGAATAAGACTGGTTGCCAATTGAGTATCACCAATTCATGTCTGTATTTAACTTCTGCTATCTTAAAGATGTGACATTATAAAACACATTCCATGATATTCTAAATATCATCTTTGCTATTTAAGAGTGTCAATAATGCTCTAATTAGAACAAAAAGTAATGGGGTATTTTCACTATGATTTGAGGTCTTGTCATAGTGAGTCCTCATGTACTGGTACTGAAAATTGTGGTTAATAAGTTCAAGCAATCTCCAAGTAATTCTGCATTGATTTTCCACTTGAACTGTGTCAGTGTAGCTGATTATGTTTCTAAAAGCAGTGTGTCTGATTGCAGGGAACAACGTGACATTGCCTGCTCTCGTCAATACTTCAGTCCTATTTAACAAACATGCAGCAGCCTTAATTTAACCAATGAGTTCAAGAGCCATCATTCATCAGTCTGGAAAGAAACAGAAGGCTTATTTACATAGCACATTTGATACACAAAACCGATTAATGTGATTTGTATAATGCTTTAAAACACACAAGAAATATTAGATCTGTAACAAAACATATCTATTTCACCATATTTTGACATTTCTGACTGTGAAATTTTGATAATCTCAGAACACAAAAAACAACACATGCTCTTCATTTCCCTTTTCATGACATGTCAACCTTATCTCCTAAATTACATTAATACACAATTCATTTGCAACGTCAACTTAGATTCACTGGTAACATTAGCACCAGTGCAGGAAGTCATGTGATATCCATATGCTGCAGGGATAACTTCTAGTGGACTGGTCATACTTGCTTAAAACCAAAATATGAGACATGTGGTCTCACACCTCGTATCTGTTTTAATATTTAACCATATCCAAAATCTTAAAGATTTTATGCATAATTTCTGGTTTATGTTTATTTATAAATTCTTGGGCTCTATTTTATAATTCCAAAAGCTTATTTTTCTAACAATGGGCCTATTTTAGTGTTTCATCTGGCCCTCTGCCTGAAAACATTCACTTTAGCTCCTCTTACACTGAGTGCACTCTGCTCTAATTGGTCAGCTTGCAGAAGCCTGACCAGTGGTCAAAGCAAAACGCTGGAAAAATTGAGTGAACAGGCGTGACTGCAACCTTTGTAGGTATGTGGCCCCAAAACTGAGGTCTGTCTATAGACCGAAGATGTCCGTACATGGGACTGTTCAGAATGTTCTGGGAAGTTCCAGAGAAAGTTTATTGGAGCGTTGAGAAAGTCTCACAACAGCAGCACAGGATTTCTTTCTGTGATTTCTTTCTACCTTAGATCTCACTGTTGTTTATTATGGACACCCACTACACTAAAGTTTGAGCTAACCTGAACATTGTTGTTTACTGGGCCTAAATAACCATAAATAAATACCACATGTGTTGGCACCAGTTGTTTACGCCTAATTAAGTATACATACAGTAAGGCAGTATACCTGTAGTCCTATTATTGAGAACACCTGGGAAAGTATTCTTGTGAACGTTGTGCGTTGACAGCCATAACTACCTTAATCATTCTTCAGCTGCTGTAAGGGGAAACTACTAAGTTAGAAATCGGAAAAAAGAAAAAGCCTGCACAGTACATTCAAAATGAATGTTTTATTAATGTGTTGATTGAAAATTTGCATTAAATTTCTCTAAAACATTTAGCTCAGCAAAACACTGGAACTGCATTTGCATTTATTTTATTCAGTGTAAATAGAAAATTTACAGTATAAGCTCATCATGTGAGTGTGCTTCAGAAAGCCAGTTTCATATTTACTGTCATTGTCTCATGTATTTATTGACCAGTGTTATTTTCTAAAAGAGCTGTAAGGCAACAACAATACCATGTCCTTTTTGACTTTGTTCACATCTGTATGTTTGTGTGATTCAGTATGAACTGTGAAAACTATTATTTACTGCAGTGTGTGTGTGTGTGTTGGACAGTGCCAGTGTTGACACGGTATGAACAGACCCGTTGCAATATGTTGTGGAGAATACCTTGCACAGAGCACAGCACTCAACAGTTCATTATTGCATGATCACCATATGCTTGTAAGACTGAGGGTTACCACCTGGTTCAGATCCATCTGGCCATTCATGTCCCACCTCATTCCATGTCCTCTCACTCCACAGTGAGTGCTGTGTACAGTACACTGCATAACAATCAGATGTGTCTCTAATTTAAGAGACACCGTATCTTTAAGTCTTCCAAATTATTGAGTTAGATAGATAATGAAAGATATCTTTTCTCTGCACCGCCGATAGATCCCTAACAGACTTGGAGGTCATGTCAAATTGAGTAATTGTGTAATGTCTTTTGTTACAAAGCCAACAGAAAAACAAGAGGACATCTGCGCTTGCTTTAGAGGGAAATGAACACAGGCTTACAAATCTCACTTTGTACAGATGTATGTGTGTTTGTGTGCATGTGAGACCATTCAGGGTATTTGCTAACTGGCAGTGATTCACAGATAAAAGCCTACAGAGATGTGCAGACACTAAAAGATTAACAGTGTGTCAGTGTCATATGATTCAAATTTCTCTGCATTATAAATGTAAAGATGAGTTTAAAAATACACAAGACTGTGAATTATTCAGCCACTCCCTTCACATACTGAGAGGCTTTTTGACTTGACGAGGCACAACCACAGTGAGTAAAGTAGAAAATGACTGTGGAGACCATCAGTGGGGGTAGATATTGGAAGTGAAATGTTTGATGTGAAACAGCATTAATGTCATGCTCAAGAACTACAAAACACCCAGCTAAATTTAATTCAAAACAGGAAGGGGTGCAATTAGTTTATTAAGAGCACTGGAATAATTAGAGGGAGAGAATATACCACCCATGGGGTGTGTAAATAAGGCAGTGTATTTGCCACCATGCAGCTGAATTCATGGGCACATTGCTGTCAACATTACCACTTAAAATGACAGCAAGTGACTCTTACAATGTGTTCATAATCTTGCACATATCTTGCCTACACTATCGAAAAATATTGTCAATTTTGATCATTTTTGCATTAGATCCAATAAATATTAAATGATCTTTAGCGGAAAGAACCACAGATCTTAAGGCAAAATAAAATTCTTACCGAATGTTTGAATCACACATGTATACATGACTCAAAATATCCAATCTTGATTCATTATAAGATGCTGCCTAAAATTCACACTGGCAAATTGCCATCAGCAGGGAGCATGTCATGGTGAGCATTGGGTGCCTTGTGTTTGGTGCACAGAGATGTGTGTGTATACTGCCACCCAGTGAAAATGTGTAAAACTACTAAACTTCATGAGTCATTCATGCAGCCTGCTGCTTTCCTCGGCCCTGCTGCAGAGGGACCCGGGTAATAAATTAGTCTCTTTTAACATTCACAACTGATGGAAGGCAATCTCAAGGTCTGTGAAGATGTGGTTGAAAGGACTGAGTAGAAGGTGAGCACAGAGTGTAAAGACAGGAGGGGAAGGGAGGGGTGACAGAAAGAGTGAAGCAGAGATTTGGGGTGCTCTGAAGCAAGAGCAAGACGGCGAAAGCCAGCAGAGCAGAGCCACAGACAGCAAGCACTAGCTAACCACATTGTCAATGAACCAAAAAGAGAGGGACATGTATTCTGCTCGTCATTTAAACGTGGAAAAATACACGCCTGCAATAATCTTGCCTTACTATATCTAGCCAAACTAGAAAAGTTTATTTTCAGTGGTTCTTAAAATGACAGGTTTCAGAAAGTTCATAATTAGACAGAAGCCAGTCTGCTTTTTATAAAACCTGGCACTCAGCACAGTCCTCAAATGCAGCAGGCTGTAATAGTCTGTAAAAGTTTTCAGCATTTTTTATTTCCTCCATAACCTTAATGAGTAACATATGTTTAAAAGAGGTCATTAATAGTATAAGGGTTTATGCTATTGGACTCTTTAAAGTGGATTTTTATGCACAAATAGTACAGTGTATGTATGTCAATTTAAAACACTGCATTATGTAGCATTGCAGTGCATTTTGGGCAATTAAATATGGCAAGTGGATTCAGTTTTTTATGATTTGCCTTTATATACCACCACAGTAGTTTTCAAAATGAAACAATCATGATGGGATCGAAGAGCTTTCACAAATATGCAGAATTTGCCATCTGGGAATTACAGCCATTGTAAACAGATTACCTTCATATTTATGGGTTGAATAGTACTTGTGCAATTGACTTACAAGATGTTAACTGACCAGGTGCGGTCCATTCCCTCATTACTTCAAGACAAATGAAGCAGATTAAATATTTGGAGTCGACATTTGGCAGCTGTTTGACAGGAGCTACCATTATAAAATCTCAAAGGAAGACAATGAAAACATCAGAGAAAACATCATCACATATAAAACCAAACTAAGAGTGCCCAACTTAAGAGATAGGTACATTCTTAAAAGCCCTGGTGAGTTTAACGATATTGAAAGGCTTGGAAAACCATGGAACCCCTTCCTTGGTAAAGAAAACCTCCTTCACAACATCAACAGAAGTCAGGAATACTCTGGAGAAGGTAGGCATAACCTCTACAATCAAAATCTATAATCACACCTTTATGGATGTAAATGCAGATGGTTTACAAATAGGTGCAAACCACTGGTAACACAGTAAGAACAGGAAAGACAGATTTGACTTTGCCTGAAAACATCTAAAAAGCCTCCCATGTTCTGGAATCAGATAATGTTTGTAAAGGAAACCCTTTTAAACATGGTGTCATGGTATGTGCATGCTAAGGGAATAAACTCACTGGTTTTTATTGATAATGTGACTGCTGACATAAGTAGCAAGATGAATTCTGAGGTGCATAAGACTATACTCTCTGCTCACATTCAGCCAAATGCTACAAAACTAATAGGACAGCGCTTTACAGTGCAGATGGATAATGATCCTAAACATATAATATATAAATATATAAACATGCAAAAGCAATCAAGGCCCTTTCAAGGCAAAGAAATTAAATATTCTTCAATGGTCAAGCCAGTCAACTGATTTCAACCCAATAGAGCAGCTTTTCAGTTACTGAAGACAAAACTGAAGGCAGAAAGACCCACAGACAAGCGAGAGCTAAGGTGGCTGCAGTGAAGCCAAATTTAGAATTTGGTAATCAGACTTCAGGCATTGGCTGTATAGGATTTTAATCCAAATATTAAAAATTATGATCATATTTAAGGTTAAAGTTATGTCTATTGCTGTAATAGTATTGAGCCCCCTAAAACACCTGAGGGAATGAACCTCACCTGGTAAATTAACTTCTTGTCAATCCCCTTAAAACTGAGGGTACTCTGCTGAAAATGGCTGTAATTCATAAACAGTAAATCATATTTTTTGTGGAACCTCTTAAAATTAACCTGAAAATCTACACTTTAATCACATCTTGATTGTTTTCATTTCAAATCAATTGTGGTGGTGTATAAAGGCAAAATCATAAAAACTCTGTCACTGCCCAGATATTTCCGAACCTAACTTAACCTAATCTTAAATTAAGCCATGTGTCTGAGCGAAATCCAGCATGTTAATCATGTGAATTAGGATTTAAAATAACAAAGTACAACCCG
>OMLM01020286.1:120085-160246 GCA_900302695.1 Helostoma temminkii | reverse complement strand
CGTGGATTTAAAAAAAAGTGTTTTAATCTGACATTAGATGTACGTTTTTATTTTTTAAATAAACATTACATGGTTAAATCAGTTTTGCTGATTTGTTTTTATTTTTGCAGCCAATTGGCTTTATCGTTATAGAGACACTAATCAGACAGTACATTGCACAGCGTTGGTTGGTAAGTTTATATAGGGAAGTTAAAATGTACTCAAAAAAATTTATGCATACATTTTGTAGCAAAACATTTATTTTGCCTTGTACCCCATAGCCAAAGTAATTTGATCACTAATACGTGACGGTTGAACATCCCTAAACCATGGGCATATAATATGTTTCTACAACAGCCTCTACTTTGCAAAGATTTTCCACCACATGTAGGATCAGAAGTGCAGGGATTAACTTCCATTTGACCAAAGACTCATTAGTGGAGTTTGGTTCTGGTCTTGGGAAATAAAGCCTGGGTTTTGGGTTTCCAGTTCAACACCTGTCAGGTAGAGATCAGACATCTGTGGGGAAAACTGGGGAAACTAAATAAATTCTGGCACAAAAATTGATGTGCTGTGACATTAAGATTTCCCAAGTAGCAACAAGGTGCAAACACAAAAAATGAACACTCAGATTAACGTGTGACAGACATTCCCACGTCCCAACTCCTTATTTTTGAGGGTTTAATGCTTTTCTTTATTTTGTATAACAGTAAAATGAATGTGTTTGGACCTTAGACTGCTGACATGTCATGTTCATGCTTTTGGTACAGACCAAACAATTAATCAAAAAAAAATAATAATAAACAGCTTGTGAAATCAAAGGTCATGAGCTACAACTATAATACTGCACATGTGTGTAACAGTTGTAGTAAATGTTCTCGTATCCTTTACTGAGGTAAAACCACAGATACAACAATGTAACTAACAAAGGTTTGTTGAAAAAACAATAAAATTTAATTATTGTAAAATATTGTAAACATGAAAAATATTCATTCTGCAGACAGTTGACTTCTAAATATTTTTTAATTACATTGTTATTAGAACTTTATTTACAGTTTTGTGGTTTTGTGTAGTGTTTCCATATTACTATCACAAAAACCTCACATGAAACCTTCACTAGGCATCTGAAACCAAAATTAACCTCCTTCCTTCCTACAGAACAAACCATGAGGGTACATGTTCAGATATCAGAAATATGAAGTCACACTTCAGTTTCATGTGACTTTAAAATGAAAATGCTTTATCTCCTAATGTGATCTTACAGTGTGTCTACACTACACTTTTTTATCATCATAAATACAGCACAACATGCTGTTTCATCCTTGGAGGGTTAATATTGTGTGAGTGAAACTGCTCTCTAATTTGATCCTATAGGGTTTTGACACTGTACCTAGTTTATGACCATGATTATAATAAGAATATTAATATTAGGCTATATTGTTGTTATTAATTATAGCAATCATAGACGTACTATATCTAGATTCACAAAAAATGTAAAATATATAGATATAGTTAACTATATCTATCTATTTATCTATCTATCCATCCATCTATGTGTGTGTGAGTGAGACAAGTTGGTTATTTAGTACCATAATCTGAAGTAAATATGTGCTATAAATATTTTTTCTGTATATAATGGAGCGAAAGCAGCCATGTTTATCTCCTAAATGCAGTAGGGAAGAATATAAAGTCGCACGGAAATGAAATATACACATTCAGTACAAATACCTCAAAACTATATTTGCACTGAATGTGTAACTGTAAAGCAATTGGGTCAATGTAATTACTTCCACTACTTCACGCAAGAAACCAACAAAGCGAATGTAAATTTACACCGTGAAGCGTAACAAACAATATGTAGTGACACTTTTTAAATAGAAATTGCAAGCGTCACCGCAGGAAATAAATTCAACCAACCGTTTTATGATCTTGTTATTTGTGTTCACTTCCGTGTGGAAGCAACCACTGTATGAAAAATCGGTTTCGAGGGGGTGGCTTGTATCACATGTTAAATATTTTTGACCGAGGCTGTTGCTTTTAAGGCCAACAGAAAAAACTAGTTTGCTTATTTTGTTAATTTCACTTGTGTAATGTGACTTGTTTTCCTTTTGTTTGTGTAAACAGTTTTTTACTTCGTTGTGGGCGCTTCCTGTTTCCCCTGTTGATAAAAGTCGTCTCACTGTCACGAGGTAAACAGTAGGTTCTTCCGCCGTAAACTTAATGTGAAACATCGACGCTGCATGAAAATGTTTGGGTTGAATCCTCTGAAAATGGGCCTGGGTGTTTTTCTTATTTTACCGGTTTTACTCTCCGTCACTTCGGCGCAGTATATACCACCAGTAAGCGATATTTCTGCTTTATTGTTGTTCTGTTTCATGCATTAATATGACAAAGTTTGGGAGTGTTGTGTAACTGCTTTGAAATGTTTTCATGTTTTTGCTCTTTGGTCACACACAAACCGCCAACACTGTGATTTACTGCTTTTATTTTCATTTACCTGCAGTATACAGAAGATTGTCGGACAGACATGTATCCACCAAACGGTCCAACGTAAGTACCATTAGTCAGCAAGTGAGAATATGTCAAAGAAAAACACATAAAATCTCTGTATATCAAGGCCGAAAACAGCTGTTTGGTTAATGTTTGCTTGAAAACTTACGAATAAGTTAGTAATATTGTGTTGACTAGATAATCAGCTAAAGCTCCAGCATGTATCTTTGGGGAATGAAGACTTTAAATCAGTCCACTCTGGTTGACCCAGTTCTCCCTGTCCCTGCTCCACCCACTCCACACAGCCCTGCAGATATCAAGTCTTTATTGGTGCTGCTGTTTTACAGTTCTCCAGCAATATATTTCGCTCTGCTTATTAGTAATCTTGTATTTACTTATCTTCAGATCTGCTCTTAATCTTAACACATTTAAACAAATAGTTTTCTGTGTGTGTGAGTGAATGAATCAACAGAGGAACTGAAAATCTGTGTCTCCACTCACTGATGTGAGAGCTGGTTTCCACTGCAGCACAGTCCTGTTGTTGTTGATGCAGTTCAGAGAGAAAAAGATGGATCGCCTTTTAGTACAAACATGACATTGTAGTCAGTTTTTTATTTTTTTTAAGTATAATTTTCTCCGTATAAATATGCACTAAGTATCTTGCGTACAGTTTGAAGGCTTCTGCAGAGTGATTGAACAGCACTGGCAGCAATGCAGATTCAGTTATGTGTGTTTGAGAAAGGCTTTCCCATGTAATCAGAACATTTAAATTATTTCTGCTTGATTATTAAGTTTGTTGTATTCAGTTTATCGTAGTTTCACAATGACTGTGTGAAGCACTGTGCAGAGCGTAGGGCTCGGCAGTGAATTGATTTTGAGTCTCATGCTAATGCAACATTAAGTTGTATGATGCCAGTTTAATAAATACCAGAAAAAAGTTACATACTGCAGCTCCAGTTCATAGAACAGTGCTTCTTAACCCTGGTCCTCAAGGCACATCGTCCTGCTACTATCCCTGTACTTATGATTGGCTGAACCCACCTGATCCAGGTGATCAGCAGCAGGTAGGACAGGGACAGTTTTAAAACAAGCAGGATGAGGTGTCTTGAGGACAAATAATAGTAAAGTATTCACAAGATGTGATGCTTTTCTCTCTGTTTATTTCAGGTTTTGGGGATTTAAGTTGTACAAAAAATTATTTGAAGATTTAAATTTCTGATGTGCAGATAATTTGCATTTGAGGGTGTTTTTATTATTTTAACTTTCTGTGCCAGTAAATATTGTTTAGAATTTAAAATACTTCGAGTTGTTAGCAGTTGATAGTTAGAGCTATAATCTGCATCAAATCAGCAGACATGTGACAGGGGGATGAACTTTGAAAGTTGTGGTTGTTTACTTAGCAGTTAGAATTGAACAAAAAGATCATGCTGACTTAAAGGGGAAGTGCAGGTTTTTGAGTTTGACCGAAGACACGCAAACTGCTGCTGTGATTTGGTTCTATCTTTTTTGATCTCCTGAGTGTATGGAAGTGCTGTACTGAACAGCTGGAGTATCCTATAAGTCAGTTAGGTTAGATGGGAATAAAGTGTGCTGTTTGTTTTCCTTCCGTTATAAGGATCTTTTTAATAGAAATATTTTAGGTGCTTTTATTGTTAATAGGGGGGTATACTTTCTTGTTTCTTTGTTTTATGAAAATATATTCTTTTTACAGTGGTTTTCCCTGTTTGTGTTACATTTGTACTTATATTTCTAACAGGATTTAAAGGCAGCAACCAACAAATATGATGATTAATCTCTTGTTTACATTTGATTCAGTAGTAATTTTCTCTCTAAACCACCCCCATGTACATTTTATACTTTTTATGTGTTAAAGTGGCTTTTGTTTGATCATTAAAAAAGCTACTGTGCTGCAAAACGGAGAAAAAAAATAAAATCCTGAGAACAAAACAACAACGTAACTGTTGGTAATTATTTCTTCTTACAAATTAACAGCCTCGTTGCTTTTGCAGTAGATAAAGTTGACCTTTCAGGTAGAATAAACCTGCACAGCCCCCGCTGTTGTATTTTAACTCTAGACTTACACAGTATTTCATTTCCGATCAGGTTCAGAGGAGCTGTCAGATGGTACACTGTGGACCTCGACTTACCACCCAGCAAGAGATGGGCGACTCTGATTAGTGACAAAAAAACAGATGTAAGAACACAGTCAAGTTCTTCAGAATAATATGTTACTTTTTGAAACTCTAATAATCTTTTTCCTTTTAGCTTGTCAACATGATTCAGGCCATCAAAGATTTGGCTGATGCTTTTGTGCCCAGTGGAAAGCTGATAGAGCTGGTTGACGTCACACTGGTGAGTGATTTCTCCACTGAACCATGTTTTTCTACATATTTTTATTGTGGACTGCATTAGGTTTTGTAATGTTTTGCAGCCTTTGATGGCAAATACACTCCCGAAACCGTTCGATGAGGAAATTAAGGGAATTGCGGCAGTTTCAGGGGTTCCTCTTGGTAAGAAAAAACACAACTGATATCAACTCTATCGTTAGCAACTGTTTGCAAATATGTTGATTTGTTTTTTGCCAATTTATATAAATTTATTTACATTATCTTTTATTTTTATACTTTAGGTGAAGTTGTGCTGTTCAACATCTTCTATGAGGTGTTCACTGTTTGTACATCTATTGTTGCAGAGGACAGCAAGGGTGAGTGGACAGAATTAAGTGTTGAATCAGCAGCATGATATGAAAAAACAGTATGTGATAATTACTGAAATGTTTTTTTTCTGCTGTGTCCTCTTGCAGGTAACCTCATTCATGGTAGAAATCTGGATTTTGGGTTATTTATGGGGTAAGAGCATCAGAATATTTAAAGTTGTTATTCTAGACTCAGATCTGGTAAAATAACAAGCTTTTCCCTCTTCACAGCTGGGATGCAAAAAACAAGTCCTGGATCATTACCGAGAAACTGAAGCCTCTAGTGGTGAACCTCGACTTCAAGAGAAATAACCAGACGGTCTTCAAGTCTACAAACTTTGCTGGATATGTCGGCATGCTGACTGGCATCAAGCCTGTAAGCGATTTAGTATAAAAACTAACACTCAACCTGCATAAATCGTTATTTCAGTTGTTTCAACATCTTCCAGTAAGACGTAAGACAGATGAAACATTCTTTCTTGTCCTCTCAGCACACATTCACTCTGACTATGAACGAGCGCTTCAGCCTCGATGGAGGATACATTGGTAAGCTTTGCTCAGCTGTGTTTATTCAGGCATTAGAGAGATATTATGCAGAATATTTCATGATTAGTAAATAATTATCTCAATGTGGCCACATGCAGGAATCCTGGAGTGGATCATGGGGCAGAGAGATGGGATGTGGATGAGTTTCCTCACTCGCTCTGTGCTAGAGAATGCTAACAGGTATGGTTCCTTGAATGTGAAAAATGTGCAGTATGAGAGGTGCCAGTACTTGCCTAACATGGTACTATTGTTGTCCTGAAAGGTGTAATGCCATTTAAATGCTTAAACATGTGAAAAAGGTACATAGACAAGATAGGAAATGAACACAAAGTGATTATAAAAACACAAATAAATGAGATTTAATGAAAATAAAAACAATTTATTTAAGCAGGTTAATTAAAACTTAATTCAATCAAAGTAAATTACATAGTTTACGCAGACTGTTCCAGATTTCTGGTCTCTGCATGTCACATGAAAACACCTCTTATCCAAAAATACTTCTCTCATTATCAGCTACGAGGAGGCCAAAAAACGGCTGGCACAGACAAAGCTGCTCGCTCCAGCCTACTTCATCCTGGGAGGAAACCAAACAAACCAGGGCTGCATCATCACCAGGTCCAGAGAGCTCAGTATTAACATCCTGGAGTAAGTACTGGAGTGACACGGTTTATTTAATGGAAACAAACAGAATAATATATATGCTTTTGGGTAAAGCGAAGTGAGTTGAGAAGTGCTATGTTACATTCATCCTACATAACCATATAGTACATGTGGTCACTCAACAGCTTTGCTCATGTTTTGTCTTGTGAAACAATTGTGCAACAAGGAACTAGTGACAGACTTGGTTTTAGATCACCTGATTTGACTGTTTCACAAATCAGTCACTCAGCATAGATTCATGTGACATGTTGAGGATCTAACTATCGCAATTCCAGGATTGACCTGGAGCTGGGCCGGTGGTACGTCCTGGAGACGAACTATGACCACTGGGAGGAGCCTTTATTCTTGGATGATCGCAGAACTCCTGCCATGAAGTGTATGAACAAAACCACACAGGCAGTGAGTACTGATGACACCAGCTTCCTGTAGAGAACTGGATAAATTTGTGCCTATGAAGTTGTTCAGATCTTGTGATTTGCACCTCAGACACTGAAAAATGACATTCCTGTTATATCCAGAGTGCTAAGACACGTTTGATCTTATCTCCTTTTTTTATTTTTAGAACATCTCTCTAAAGACCATGTATGACGTGCTCTCAACTAAACCAGTGTTAAACAAGGTGAGACTTTTTATGACAGGTTGTTACTTTATCAATTCAAAACCTGTAAGATGAAGCAGCACATTATATCATATCTCACTGTGCTTTTTCAGTTGACCACATACACAACACTGATGCAAGTGTCTGAAGGCAAACTGGAGTCGTATATCCGTGACTGCCCGAACCCATGCATGCCCTGGTGATCTTCTAAGCCCTGAGCTCTGATCCGTTTCTTAAAGCGCTTGGAACAAAACAGTTTGTTTTTGTGTCTGTTCAACTACTAATTACCTGAACCAAAGTTTGTCTTAATGTTTTTGTCTTTTCCCTTTCAATTTTGGAATACCTGAAGTTCTGACAGGAATACTAAATCCTACTGACTTTAAAATGTCACAAAGTAAATCTTACTCTGCTGTTTGTGCTGTCATAATTTATATATGATTTGCAGTAAGCATCTCAACTTGGGCATAGGATGAATATTCATGTATATTATTTAATGAATTTTTCTCTGACTACATATTGTGAGTTAAAAGGTCTCACTATAAGTCAAACCTTTAAAAAGATGGTTCAGTTATAGACTGTATCACATGACTTTGAACTGTTAATACAATAATACTAGTTGTACTGAAATTGCTGATGACTTATTTTTAAATTGTTATTAAATGATTCACACATTGAACAGTTCTGTTTGTAATATTCGAACTACATGAATCACAACTTTATTTTGGGGATGTGCAAGGTAAGTCAGGTACTGCACATTTGAAAGGTGTTGCAAGCAGGATTAGAAGGACCCACACCATTTTTCTTGAAAGTTTCAGCATTTTATTATTTAAAACTTATTACTGTAGTCAACATTTTATTTGCATGAAAGTCAGAAGACTAACCATTGCAGAACAGAACAAAACAGCATATAAAGATGTGTCTGAAGGGATAAAAGTCTGAGCTTTGAGCTCTGATATAAAGGAAACAAACTGTTCAGGCTGGAAAAACAATTTGCTCACATCAGCTGGGCTGCAGCTGAACCTCCATCCTACTGTATTCTCTTTATAATTGGGAATCAAAGGCAGGAAAGTTAAGCTGTACAACAATAAGGCAGGAACAGGACAAAACATTAAAAAGAAAAAGATCACGACCCACGTCCAACTGATCCCAGAACAAAAAAATAAGACGAAGGCGGATCGGAACAGGAGTTTCAGTACTATAAAGACTCAACAAGAGGCCTAACTGTCAGTAATCAGCAGCATAGATATAACCCCATCCCAGAATACCAATAAATCACATTACACATTCAGGAATAAAATGAACTAAGTGTTGAGTATGTGTAGAGGTTTAGTTGTATCAGTAAGTGTGACTAGCAAAATAAACAATCATAGACCCGGAACAGATTGGGAATCTAAAGCATAGTGTTGCTAAAAACTGTAGGTTTTGAGACATAGGTAAAATTCCTCAGACACTCTGGACACCAACAGTGTCTGAAAAAGACAAGAGAAAACAAGGTTAAAGTATTATGTATGTGCAAAATAGCTGCTTACACCATGGTAATGAGAATATTAAGCAACCACACAAATCCATAATCCATACCTGGTTCCTTCAGTGCTTGTGCGTTTCCCACTAACCCGGTCAGTGACTCAGTGTTCCCATTGAGGATCTCTACAGACAGGTTGTTATTCTGCTGCTCCTCCACTATCCTCTTCTGAAGCTCCTCCTATCGTTACAGCACAGAGTCTCATCAAATAAAAGACATATTACAGCAGGCATCTGACACCTTTACTCATTTTATGAGTTTCAATTAGTGAACTGTTACACACCTCACACATGACTGTAAGCTGCAATGGTAGATCTTCTACCTTGACAAAGTCTTCCTCATCAGACTTGTGGCTGGTGTTACCTGAGCCCATCTCCTGCATCAATAACAGGAATATTATCAGTAAAATGTTTTTTATTCACACTAGTGAGCAATAGTGCTTTCATTTAAAAAAGGTTCAAATGCGAATGCGATGTCATTTAATTAAACTTCATCTTTACCCTTGGACTTACATCTACATTGATCATGACAGGCGAGTCTGTATCAGGGCTGCTAGTTGTTGGTGAATCCTTGGTGACATCCTGACCAAGAAAGTTTTCTTCTGAAGCAGCAGCTGCTGCCCCAACTTCACTCTCCTCCTCAAGACTCTGGCACTCCACTGTGGTTTGTTCCTCTACTGTGGAGTCCATAGTCTCAACTGACCTTTTGATTTCTACCAGACATATTTGTGATAACAGAAAATGGAACCAACACAGTGTTTGAAAATAATCTGAAAGATTTATAATCACATAAATCTACTCTGAAATGTTGCTAGTTGGAGGGAAATTCTCACCATCGTGATTCTCTGAACTCCTCTGTTCAGTTTTTGTCTCCTGGGTTTCTGTAGCTGTTGCCCCCTGCAACAGAACACAATTACACAGGTCAGACTGAGGAAAAGCCACTGCTGTTTATAACAATCTCTCTGTGACTAACTGCAGCTCTGACCTCCTGCTCCATGTGTCCATCAGCAGAAGCCTGCAAGGAGGTTTGCACATCTACAGGTCCAGCCTCAAACTCCTCTATTTCCTCTTCCTCATTCTCATCCTCGCCACTGCCGTAGTTCGTCAGGGCCTGAGTTTCTGCTTTGGAAAGACCTGCAAAAAAAAAAACAGAAGAATTAGACATACATTTGGGTAAAGTAATCCTCATGCATATATGATTCTGGCACCCTTATGTTGTTTATAGACTTTTTGGCAGTAATTACCAGTTCTAAGTTGTAATTGGCATGTGACCTATGGGATATATCTATAACACAGAATATTGAAATCGGACACAAAAGAAGTAGGCACGCTGTTACCTCAGCTCCTGTGCTGAATATTTGCATTATATTTAAAACTATGTGAAACGGGGAGGACCAAGATTATACTGACTGTTTATGAGACTCTTTCAAGAGAAGGAAAGAAACATCAACCTTGACTTACTGATTGAAAGAGGCATTCTCTGTCCACCCCCTTCATCATCATCTTCTTCGTCGACCTCTGAGGCCTCAATGCTTTGCCCATTCTTCATCTCTGTCTGCAGGTAAAGGTCCTGAAGTGTAGAATCACCCTGTTGCTCAGCCTCATCTTGGTCCTTGTTAAGAAAAAAAGAAATTAGCACAGTATACTGGTGCAGTAGCTGCTACTGAGAATTTCATTATCAGTATCAAAATGATTTACCTTGTCTTCATCAGTGCAGGCTGGAGAAACTGATTTATCACAACCAGCTACTTCCTAAAAGAAGAAATAAATTAACACTAAGAGTAATAAAGTATTTATCATAAAGAAATGAAACCTTCAAGAAACATGAGACAAATTTGTTACGTTGCCATTAGCCAAAAATATAAAAACAGCTAACCTTGAGACTGTGCTTGGTTTTGGGTTTCTCAACCCTCTTTTTATTTTTGTGTTTGGCCGCCAATGCAATGCTGCTGCTGTTGTCCAAATCCTGCATAAGCCTAAAGAAGGCCAGTTCATTGAAGAGGATCTCTGAGATCTCGACCAGAAGGTCCTCGCCACAGTCCTTCAGAGTACGGCCCACAAATTTACTTAGAGAGTCCTGGAACAAAGAGAAAAAAAACAAAAACAGTGAAATCTCAGAAAGACTCTGATCTGCATGGGTATGGCCTGGAGCCTGGTTGTACCTGCAGGATGCCTCCCAGCTGTTTGTGGAAAAAGCGAACAAACTCCTTGCTTTCATCATGTTCTTGGGTGAGAGTGAGGACCATGCGCCGTACAGATGTCAGCAGCTGGAGGGAACAAACTTCATCCATATTCTCCTGATTAAAGAATGTGATTATACTCTTTAATAGTTTACATTCAGAGCAACACATCTCAACAGAACAATAGAGTATAAAAATAAAATTAGTCAATTTTGTATAAATTCCAAATTTTTTACATTTCATGCCAATATACCAAGTTCAAAGTTAAGCCTTGAACCAATGAATTACTAACAAGTTCTACTAACAGTTAAGCTCAAGCCCGAGTTTTCAGTTTCTCTGCTGACACAAAGCTCATTAAAATTCAAGCTGGTTGGTTACCCTACCTTAAGGAAGGGAATGACTTCTGTCATTATGGCTTTGATCTGACGATCTAACTGCTGGGTGTCAATCTGAGGACAGCGCACATCACCAGCTGCACCCCCTGCTCAAAGACAAATAACACTTTCATTGTATTTACAAGCAGTGCGGTGTTGAACAGCCAAGTAAAAGTCTGCTTGCTGTAGGTCTGTACATATGGTGGAATCAGGCAGGACTGCGACTGGGTACCTTCCACTGGTTCAGCAGGGTTAGCAGAAGGATGTTCAGCATTTGAGACTTCAGAACCAGATGCACCTGCTGTGCTGGCATTGCAGGGGTTAAATTCAGCTTTAAGCTTCATGCGCTCATATTCCCTAATCCTTGCCAGAGCTTTGTCTAAATGAATCACGGTGTTGCCTATCAGAGCAGCAGAGACAGCAAGAAGAGACAGAAATGGGATACATAAAGATCTAAATTATTGAAGAGAAAAGAGGACACAGTAATGGATAAGGCATCTGTACCCAGGTTTACACTACAGGATTAGACAAAGTGTTCCAGCTCCTTATCTATAACACCCAAGTTCCCCAAATCTCAAAGTCTGAGTTCATTTGTCCTTTCCCAAACTTCTGAGAGGTATCCTTTAGTCTGGCCATGTCATATTTATCCTGGAGTGTAAACTGGTTGGTTTACAAAGACAAGCCCTGAAAGCACTGCTGGAGAAAGAGGGAAGTGAAACCCAATTTGCAATAGTTTGGCAATAAGCACAGTGCTCCAGCACTGAAAAAGAGGGTGTTTTCAGATACAGCTTTTGAAGCTTTAACCCCCAAATCAAAACGTTAGTACATGCATAACTATACCAAGGTCATCGTTAGCAAATGGTTCCAGGTTGGAGGAGGTTGACATGATGCTGTCATTGTCCATAGATTCAGCGTCATCCCTCTTCTTCACCGTGTCCTGTGTCAGCCTCAAATTCTTCTCCACCACCTCCTGAAAGATACGAACATTCTATTCTGTCATACACGCAGCATACATGTTCCTATTGTAAGACAATTGTAAGTAAATGGGTTAGTCGGAGAATCCAAGTTTCTAGAGTAATTGGATATGAGTTTATATGCACTTAAGAATCCTGGTTACTGGAGAGTAATCTGATTTCTCCTCTACCTTGGGCTTATTTTGGAAGCATGGTTCACAGATTTTAACACAGATTGATGCCTGACTTTTTTTTTTTATGTGTAGGCAGAGCTGACTGACACACATCATTTAATGAAATCAGTGTTTGCAGCATTTTTCTTGAATGTGCGTTTTGGTAAAAAGCTGATTAGAAACTTGGTTACATGTATATATGGCTGTAATGGCTGTTAAGTTTTCTCCAGGAGAAATCTAGGAACATCAGGATGCTCCTATCTCCTACCTTGATTAAGAAAACCAAGTTTTCTGTTTACATAACATTACATATCATCTTATTCAAGAAAGCCAACTGTATCCTGGCTACTTGAGTGCATGTAATCTAACTGAAGCATTAAAATACTGTACCACAGATGAACACAGCCAAGAAAAATTTTCAGCATTCACATTATAAACAAGCACAATGGTAGCTTCTCTGTTATTTTCCCAACATGGGAAAATTAGACATTTCATCCATCATTCTGGAACAAAGATGTTATTTGGACAGACAAAAGGCCTGGCTCCCAATTAGCAGAACTCTGGGGACCATGGCCCAGAACAAAGAACTCATGTCTGATCTGGTAAAAGAGTTGTGAGGGTCATTTTTTTTAAACAGACAGGCTTCTGAAGTCTTACTGTCAAGTTAAATTCAAAGGCAATGAAAATGGGTGGAGGGAAAATTAAAATCAGAGAAGAAAGACGTGCAAGGATGAAAAGAGACAAGTATGAGAAACTAATGAAAGCTGCATTGAAATGTTAAAGAGGAAGCAGCTAGAAAGGAGGAGGAAAGGATGACAATGAGTTTTCGAGAAAAAGAGATTTAAATGAAGATAAAATAGAAGGGAACAAACAAGATGGAAAAAGTGTGGGAATATCACACTGTCTCTTACTGCATCACTGGTAGCTAGACTCTCACTGGGTGTCAGCTCAGACTGAGAGCCTGCAGCCCACACTGCAGGACCAAGAGGTGGCAATTGGTCCTCAGCTGCACTCTTCTCTGCCAGATGCCTAGTCACTAAATCCTGAAAGAAGCACAGGGGAAAACTACTGTAACTATGAATGGACTTTACTCGAAAGTCCTCTTTTCCTCCTCTCAATCATCCTTCATTGAGCCTTAAATGTTGGATGTATTTCCCTTTGGATCAACCAATAAATCAGCCAAACTGTAAACTGTATCCATAAGAACTTAAATGTGTTTATGGTTACCTGTAGGGAATACAGTGCCCTCTGCCGTAGGTAGTCTGTGTTGAGCAGCTGCAGCTCATGAAAGAGTTCAATGAGAAAGTGGGGTCGGGACTCATTCTGGGATATCAAAGTAGCCACTTCAGAGTAAATAGTCTCCCTTAGCGCCTCGAACAGCGAGAAGTCACTGCTCGCATCTACGGGGTCAAGATTTGACAGTGTGAAGTCTAGGTGGACACATGCACAATCTCATTCGTGTGAAAAAACATTATTTCATACTTCAAAACACTACTTTATGTTAAGACAAAAACAGAACATGCATGAGATGTTTAGGTAAAGAGACCAATGAGGCTTGGATCTGCGTGGTGAGTTTACCTGGTGCTTCTGTGCATGCAATTCTGTTAGAGAGGAAGGGTGTTCTCCAAGCATAAGCTGTGAGTAAGATAAATTAAAGTGACAACAATAACTCAAAATTTTATATATGGTCATGAAAAACATGCAAGGAAACCAAAACAAAAACTATATTAAAATGAACAAAATGTTATAATTCTTACAAAAATAAAATAAAAGGGATGCAAAGACATGTAGAAACAAAATAGACAACACAAGAGGGTGAGGGTGGGTGTATAACCTTCAGAGGTAGTTTTAGTTATACCTGAAGAGAGGTCATTTCTTTTATTCCCAGGCTTAGTTTTGCTGTCAAGTTTCTCTTGAGTCAGCTTGTCCAATAAATTCTGATTCTGATCCTTTTGACGAGACGGGGCTGCCCTCTTCTGGGCAAAGTCTGCAGTGCTACTAACACTGTCACTCTCATGTCCTGAAGAACCACCAAAGATTGAAAAGAAAAACACTAGTAAGACTTTGCTCAATACAGTGAAGAGCACCAAAAATAAACCTTTACAATTCACCTTACCCTAATTTAACAGTCCTGCAACTAATAAAACATTTTCAGTTGAATTCATTCCAACTTTATGTATCCCTGTATCTCACCCAGATCAGATACACACACAAACATACACAGACACACTCGATCAACTCCAACTTCCTGTTGGCAAACAATCACGTAAAAAGATACAGAGATGGGTTTTGAGGGGCTTTTGGACAGACATTTAAAGTAGCGTTGCTTCCACATCTATACCTTCACTGTTCTTGTTGTGTCCTTTGCTCCTCCTGCGACGACTCTTAGAATTGGGGGTTTTGCTGCGGGAAGCCAGGTTGGCTTGGGCAGAAGCCTTGTGTCCTGCCTTGAAAGTCTTTGTAATGGTTGAGGGTTCAACAGCACCAGGCATGCTGCTGAAACTTTCCTGTGACACCCGGTCAAAGTCTTGAAGTTGTGAGTGGCGGTTGGCAAAAGTGGGAGAGGAGGAGGGTGACTCTTGAGGCTCTTTTTTAGATGACCGATGCTGGACGGCATTGTTTGCAGAGGTGGTGTTAAGCCATTTAGCTGGTCTAAAATTAGGAAATAAATATATGAACAGCATTGCACAAAAAAAAAAGATTTTTTAGCCAATGATGAAGAGCATACCCTCTTTCCGTTGTCGTGTTAAGAGGAGAGCGTTGCAGTGGAGGAGGGAAACTCATGTATTCTGTTTTGATGGAAGTATTGGGGTCTAATTGCAGCTTGTGGTGGTCAGGAGAAGCCTGACGTGCTGCACCCTGAGGGAACTCACCCATGGCAGCAGGGAACAGTGGATGTAAGTTAAAGCCTGCAGGATGATAGGCAAAGGGAATATTCCAAAGAAGGAAGTTAGGGTATTAATGGTTCAAAAAAAGCAATTCAATACTTTTGACTTATCGCTTCTACATGTATTGCAACAACACTGTTTGGCCAGTGTACAATAATAACATTATTTATATTATTATAGCCAAGATGTTGAACACTTTGTCTTTTTATAGCAAAAGACACTGCCAAGATTCTATTTTTGATTTTATAATTTTAGCAAACAGGATTTTTCATGGTCAAGCTTCAGTTAAATGTTTTGCCCAAAACCTCTAATTCATAAAATTCTAAAGATGATTTGTGTGGTACTAATACTGTAAAGAAAATAAATATCATACTAGGGGGGAATGGAGACAAGGCAGCAGTTGACAAGTTATTGGTTGAAGGATGCAGGGCAGAGGTGAAGGGAAGAGAGACACCAAAAGAGGCTGTGGGGCCAGAACTGGAGTCATGGGAGGAAACTTGCTTCTGTGTCTGCCAACCTGCTGTTGAAGAGGAAGTCTGCTGCTGCTGCTGCTGCTGGAGAAGGAGGTCGTTCAGCACCTGCTTTAATCTGGAAAAAAGGTAAAAGAATATAGAAAATGTAAAAAGATGTTGAACTTAATATAAATAAAATGGTGTGTTTCAGATCAATGTGCTGATGCATAACCCAAGTGAGCTTGAGGTCACAAGCTGATGGCTGGATATTCTTTATTACATGGGTAATCGCAGTTAATTCATGATTTAGCAGGGGGAGCAATTACTTTTTCCACATAGGGCTAGGCAGGTTTGGACAGTTTTTTCCCTTAATAACTTACATCATCATTTTAAAATCTTCATTTTGTATTTATTCGGGTTATCTTTGTGTAAAATTAAAATTTGATTGATGATCTGAATCATTTAAATGTGAAAATACGTTTTAAAAACTAAAACCAGGAAGAGGGCAAATTTTTTTCACAGCACCGTAGACATGTGAATGCCTTTACCTTTGTACATTGTTTTGTTGCCAAGCCAGTTGGGTGTAACACTGGTTGAGCTGGTGCATTACCAGGTGGACTTGTGGTGATGATAGGTTGTTGGGTAACACACTGTACTGGCCTGTCAGCAGGGTCTGCAACATGTATGATAGTGTCTGTGGAAGAAGTGAGAGACAACAGCAAAGCTTTTCACCAAATTATTGGCAGTTTGCACTTAAACAGTTCTCATTTGGTCTGCTATTATATACATACAAGCCCCATGCTTCACATATATGATTAATGTTCAATTTACAATTCAGCAATCTTTCCACTGCAGCCAAGTATAAAAACACCCAGCAGTTGCTAGCATTATTATTCAAGTTTTTCATACACAAATTGAAAATGTGCATAAAAAGCGGCATTTATTTTTTCAGTGCACTAACCTGCTGGTCCTGCATGAGTGTCTGACACATGGTGGCGCTGAAGTCTAGTTGTCTTTGCAGCTGGGTGACCTGCTCCTGCCACTGGCTTGAGCCTTCAGCAAACGAGAGCTCTGATGCCCATCGCAGGTTTTCTTGTCGTCGTGCACCTGCATGCTGGCTCATGGACTGGTTCAAACTTCTCGACTGTTGCTGTTCTTGTTTGGTCTTAGTCTTGTTTTGAAGATACCCACTGTCATCACCTGAGAAAGCTGCTGGGGGCTTCAGATTGCTGGAGACAGTGACAATTGTGTACAGAATTTAAAAAAACAGATTATGGAGCTCTGTACTGGAGAGTAACAACTCCTTCTGATTAGTCTTACCTGGATTGATTATTTCTGTTACTATAAGAGCACTGGTTCCTGCTTGATGAGTAGATGTGAATGTCATCATCAGAGCTGCTCTCTACACATTCGTCCTGCTCTTCTTCCTCCTCTGCACCCATCTCTGACTGATATTCATCCTCATCCTCATCCTCATCCAAGTGGCAGGGAGTGGAACCCCAGGTAGCCATTGTCCTAGTGACACATCAGTGTAAATACTTTTGTATTTGTGGTATAATTACTATATTATCTAGAATAAAGGCATTTTACTTACTGAGGTATCCTTTGCTAAAATATGTAATATAAATGAAAAACAAACCACATTCTAACTTGGACCAACATGAAACAAACACCTTGAGCAATACATCTCCTACCTTTCATCCCTACTGATAATTTGTGGGGGTGTAACAAGACCATCTTGGTCATCAATGCGGCCAGGAGAGTCACTAGGTCCAGTACGCCTCTGGTGTTCAGCCATCAACGACTCCAAGTGCTTTCTGCGTTGGCGCAATTCTTCCCGCAGGATCTGGTGGCGACGCATCTCTGACCAAAGCTGTTGGCATTGCAAGAATAATGGTGTCAATTACCAGATGTGTAGTGAACATAGGGTTTTCATTATAACATTTGACTTGTGGTTGACAAGGGTCTTACCTCATTGTCAGTGACTGAAGATGTAGCTGCTTCTGGAGCAGTGGGTTTGAGCACAACCGAGTTGGTTTTGGGTCCAGAAGATGAAGAAGCCTGGACAGTGGCTGGAGTGGAAACTGCTACTGGGATCTTCCTCAGCAAGCCCTGCTGGCTCACAGTGCTGGACACAGATGACTGGAAGGGAGACAGCAAGACATAAAATGGTACATTTTTAATAAAAATGTGTAACTGTGAAACAGGTTTACACTCAATTGTCACTTTAATAGGAACACCTGGAAAACCTGAAACAACATAGAACAAAAGTTCAGCAATAAAACCTAATCATTATAAAGTATCGTTTCTTATGAGAGGCACTAATTCAACTTGCTTGTAGCTTTTGGTGGGTTTTAATTATTTTGAATAGGGAGAGGTGTTTTTATTATTTTGTTTTTACAATTTTGTTATGTTTTAAATTATATTTACTGATTCCAATTTTTATTAAAATTGTTTCACAAAATCTTGGCATTTACACTGTGTGTGTATGTTGAGTGTGTAAAATACCTGGAGGTCAGGGCAAGCCCACTGGAGGTCCTGGATCTTGCCTTGGATTTCAATGAGCTTTTGGCGCTCTTCGTGAAGCTGCTTCAACTCTTGCTTCTGCTGAAGCAGCTTCTCCTCATACAGCTTCTCTCTGTAAGTAGTTTCAATGCAATTCCCATTAACCACAGTCATAACACTTATTACTATGCAGAAAGTCCTTATACAGTACCTGGCCTTGCTGGAGAGAGTGAGGTCTCTGTGATTATGTTTAGGTCCGGCTCCCAGTGACCTAGCAGCAGTAGCTCTAGTGTTATTTGGCTGTTGGTGTACAGCTTCATCCTCGTTACCTGTTGTGGCATCTGTGTCATCACTCTGGATACAGGCAAAAGCACACTGTTAACAAAAGGACTGTAATTCTGTGATAGTAAAAGTATTAGTATTACTTAGATACGCCCTGAACTGAAAGAAAATTTCATGCTAGAATTGCTTTTCACAGGCAAGACACAACATGTCAAGTTTAATGACAAAATACTAATTCCAGCATCTGTACCCAAATCATGAATTTTCAAGTCCTATACAGTGGGGTACCTCTGTATATTACCATGCTTTCATTCTGCCATTCAAGTACACTTACATCCACTTTATACTGTCATACATATTATTTAAACATCTGCCTTACCTGAACCATTGCCACTAGTTCCTGTAGCTGCCGTAGCTTCTGCTTTGCTGTCTGTCGATGATCCTTCTGGGCAAAACCTGCATCGTTCCCCAGGCTGCTCCTCCGACTAGAAGCCGATGCCTCACTGTCTGGAGCAACAGCCTGTGCCCGTTCTTCATTATCAAGGCCGTCCTCCTCTTCATCCTCATCTTTCACCTGATTATAGGGTGTGTCCCTATTGTACTGGCAATCTGAACAGGAGCAACATTATAGAAATATTATTTACATTCTGTGTAGGACAAGTAGCTTGCTTTACAAAGAAATCCAACTGGCTGTTCCTAAAACTACAGCACTTTCATAAGACAGAAATTAATGGATTGTTGGATGGCTAGATAAGGTTAATTATTGTACATCAGAAAATCTAATTGAGATCAAGATCTCTTTTGTAAGGCAGACCTGAGAACCAAATTACATAATGTATATAAACAAAAATCATTAGTCATTAAAAGTGTCATGGAGTATCATATTCCAGTATGAAACAACATATCTCAAGTAAATGGAGAGACAGTTTAGACAGAACTAATAATAACTGTCATAGTTTTTATTCATTATTAAAAATACTGAACAATATAACCCAAATCTGTCAAATGTTACTACTTATAGTAAGTTTTATTTGCTTTTTTTATCTTCATTTAGATTTTAAAAAGAAAAGGAAAAAACAAAAATATAAATTTGTTCAATGATGCAAATGTAGTGAGCACTATTAATGAAAAGTGTAACAGAGGTCTCTGTGTGCATGACAGTACCTATGACTGAGGGGATGTTAAGGCTACGGAGGTTGGCTGATGACCGGTTGTTGATCTCACACTCAGTATTGAGTCTGCCTTCCCGGTTGTTTGTGGCGCTACTCCTCACACTGCGCCCGCTGGTCAGGCTGTTCAAGTCTGTCCAGTTTCCGCTTCGCTGTGGATTTCTAAACAAAGCCATGACTGTTACATATACATACCAATACTAGACATCAAATGATCAAATGTGTGTCATATTGTAATTTGACACCAATAACAGTGGTTATAGTAGGTATAGTGGTTATGCTCCTGACAGAAGTCCAGCCAGTAAAACTTTTATTACTACTCATTTATTGATAAACTCACCTGATATTAGTCACAGGCTGGCGGTTCTCCTGCTCAGAGTCAAACATGGTCTCAAACATTGAACTATCCTCTGTCTCATCTTCTTCCTCCTCTTCCTCATCATCATCATCCTCTTTCACATTCTCATTGACAGCATCCACCATCATATCAGAAGTCTGTTCATAGTATTGAACCAATTCCCGCAGCTCATTCAAACGCTTGTGGACTTCCTTTAGCTTCCTGTAGGGAGTAGGAAACAGCAACAAATATGTAAATTGAATTTAAATGTACACTAGGCTTGGTAACTAAAAAAGGTTACATGACACACTCAATGCCTTCCTAACTCCTCCCTCTGCCAAAAGAACAGAGCTGCCTAGAGAAAACCACACCATGAAAGGGGGAGGCTTGTTGAAGACCAAAGGGTGAAACCTGTCAACAACAGGACATATGTTTTGTGGCTGCAAGGTTACACTACACCACCACCGCTCTATACACCTCCCTGCTGCTGACATCTGACCTGCTTGTTTAACAGCTTGAAGCTGTGCGTGTTTTTGTGTGTACCTGAGTTTGTCTGTGGAGTTGGAGCTGTCCTGGTGTTGTGTGAGTGATGGATGAAAGGAAGTGGAAGCCAAGGCCCCATTAGGACAGAGTGCAGATGGACAATCTGAAGATCCTCCCATACTCATGCTGCACTGTGCTGACAAGCCATGACCTGTAGGAAATTACATGCACATCATCAACGCATTTCAGTGTAACAGGCCACAGAACAACTTCAAAAAAAGTTTCAAAACAAAGACTTACATGAGTTATTATTAAGAGTCTGATCTCTGAGTGAATGCAGCTCTTGAAGTATCTTGTCCATGGTTTGCTTTTTGTCTTGGAGTTCTTGAAGCTTGGTGAGTTTGGCACTGGCAGCTGTTGCTCCACTGTCCAGACCAGTGTGGGGGCCAGAGGCCGAGTGGAGGACAGGTCTGTGCTGGGGTGGACCAACAGCATGGGGAGACCTAGACCAGCTCACCTCTCTGGAAAGGGAAAGATTCTCTGCCTGACGACGATTGTCTGGCACTGCTTTAGTCTGAAAGACAAAAATAATGAAGATGAAAAGCAGACCAAGGCTGTTCATTCTAGCGCTTTGATTACAACGTCTATGCATTAATCAAATTGTACAAAACAAATACCTTAACATACCAACACTAACATAGTTTGATATTGTTTAATTATAATATTTAAAATAATACAATGTGCAAAAATAAAATCAAGAGACAAAGTAATACATATTTATAGATGACATTATTTAAGCAGCCCAGCTGCAATTTCTACAGTACCTGCGAGTCATGTAGCTGGTTATGGAACCGTTGGATCAAATCGTTCAACTCATCATTTAGTTCTGACGTGATGCTCAGGCCTGACACGCTGCCTGTGGTTTCTGTAACAACTAATCACAAATTCCAAAGGAATTTCAAAAAGTTAGTTGTTAAAATGTATTATTATACAATTATATGATGTATGTCAAATGTAGTTGTCACCGACACACCTATATCTGCATAAGCACTTTATATATATATATATATATATTTTTTTTTTTTTTTAAAGTATCACACAATGTTGTCAATGGTCTTCCTAAATGCCAAATACACATACTAGGAAGCAATTAGCTGTGAACGTGACTGTGACCGTATAGCTGTGTTTACATATAAACTCTGGACAACATTGGGAGAATCAGTCCAGAGTCACTCTTTGATACATGCAGCGCATAACGGGAGATTGTCTGTGTCAGATGCATTCTCTAGGTGAGTGTGCAGCAGATACAACATGACACAAAATGTACAGATAGTACAAAAACAATGCATTATGGTCATAACCCTGAAGAATAGAAGTGTGGTTCTACACCAGAAAGTATGGTAAATATTTCCCAAACTTTTTGTGTAGTGCTGAGTGGATCAACTGGGAGAGAATGCCCACTCACTTGCTGCCAATACTTCAGTCAAATACCTGTTGAATTCGCACATTACTCTGAGTCTGTACTAGTTCGCTGATTACTGAGTTTGTTTGCTGCCCAGTATGTCTACAGAAGTTCAAGATTCTGACTCATCTGAAAATGGCTTTTGTGTGTGCCTCTCACCAGTGTCTTCAATGACAGCTAGCGCCTGTTCTGCACTGTGCTGCATGGCCATTAGTGCCTCCTGTCGGCCCTGTAGGGCCCTGAGCTGCTCCTGCTGCTCCAGCATTTTCTTCAGTAATTCGTGCTGCTTACGCAAATTCTCCAGTTCTTCCTTCTGGTCAGCACGCATGGCTTCTGGTCTACCACCCTACAAAATTAACAAACACAAAACATTACAACCACAGTCTACTGAAACCCACAACAGCAACAATGTCATTGAGAAGATGTTTTTCAGGTACTGACATACTGGCAACATACAATACAGCCCTGACATTTTTTGCAAACTCAACAAAGTCCAAAACAAATGTATACACACCCTTACAAAAAAGTAGTATACTTGAAGTTTATTTTATTAAAGTATACTTAAGTATACTTCAAGTATAGCAAGTATACTTGCTAGTATACTATTTTAATACTTCTTGGGACTTAATTAGCCCACATTTTAGTTTACCTCTGATAAGTACATAAAAAGTATAATTCAAGTATACTTGCTCATTTTTAGTTTAAAACAAGTACACTAATAGGATACTTGAATGTACTTCTTTTTCGCAAGGGCAGTTGGATTTAAGGTATCTGAAGAACAAACCTCAGTGTTAAGAGAAGTGCTTTCTGCCAATGAACCTGAGCCCACTACAGAGTCCAAGATCCCCACATCATCATCTTCATTCTCCCGTGCCTAAAAAAATACATGAAAGGAAATTCACTATGAAAGTATTCAGCATTATACAGTATAAATTTTGTAACGGAAACTGATTAAAGAAATACACATTTGTGTGAAAAGCTATTTGTTTCTATTGATGTCTTGTGAATGTTTGCTGGGCTTCAAACAACAAATCAGAAAACAAAGGCAACCTAAGTAAACAAAATACAGTTTTTAAAATCAGATAAAAAACTGCCTATATGCATCAGTTGATAACAATGTATGGGAATGTAGAGACAGAACAGCGTACTCAATACTTAACACAATTGCATATACTGCTATACATTTCAGAGAAATGCTTAGATCTGCTTAAAGGTACTTAAATGCCCAAAGCTATAATGATCAGAAAAAAAAACCTACAGGAACTTAGGGTGGCACGCTATCTTATGTCCCGAATACATCATCTCATGAAACATGATTTCACTTTTACAGTGTTTCCAGCCATAGAGAAAAGTAATCATTAAAAATACGTGTGGCACACAGTCCTGATAACTACACAAATAGGTTGCATTTTAGCTCTAAGCTTTCTAAGACACATTCTTTACACATAATGCAACACATTTGCCTGATGTTATTTATCTTTGTCTGATAGCACAAAAGACGAGAAAATTGTGAATCTGTAAAAACAACTCCTAAACTTACCAGCATTTTCTGCAGAAACCGTAAATAGGACTTCTCCTGCTCCTTGAGGTGGTCGATGAGATGAGAAAGACGCTCCACATTGGCTGGCACATCATTCTTCTCCACCAGGTCATCCCGCATGGAGCTAGCCTTTCTGATGTACTCCCGGATCTGTACCAGTTTGCTCACCACCTGGGAGCACAAAAAAGAAGTGGGTGGTGTAAGGGTGTGGGTTTCAGAAGAGTATTTTAAAGACCAGAAAAAGAAAGATGTGAGGAAAGGTGAGCGAGCATCTGTACTAGCAGCTCAGACTGGACTAAACAAGGGCAGAAAGGGGGTTGGGCACAAAACTCGCTGTGCTCCAAGGGTGGCATATTTATAAATTGCCCTAAATACAGCCTGGTTTCAGCTGCACTAACTCTGCCTCACTTTCATCCTACTTCTGGATTCACAATAGCAGATTTGGGACTTGTTTATATTAAATGTAATATATATCTTCAAGGTTTATACTTTATAAAAAATACATTAAGCATTACCATCAATAATAGCACAATATGCTACTGTATTTTTGTATACAATAACCATAGCATAAAATTTTGTCAAATTTTTGTCAATTACCTTCAGTACCTCAACCCGTTCTAACAATCGTGCCAGGCTTCCTGAACTAGGCATTAGTTGCTAGGCACTATGATTAGTTGATCCTCTGGTTTTTAATGTTATGTTACCATGGGGTTAATATCCAGTATGTGGCTCAAAGTGAAATACCTTGACAACTGTTAAATTATTTGCAATGTCATCAAGTCATCAACAAGTCAAATATTTTACTTATTCAGTAAAATACTTAAATTACGTACTGATTTACTGGCAATTATCTGCAGTATTAAGTTTTTGTGCAAACACCTCATTGTTTCACTGAATCCAAAACTACTGGACATCAAAATGAAAGATGAATAACAATACAAATTACCTGACTGCTGTCTAGTCCCAGGTGTACTCTCCCATATTCTCTGTGCACCAACGGCCCTCTCTCTGTGCCACCGCGGCTGAGCTTTGGAGATTCCGTGATAGGAACCACAGGGGTAGTTCTGAGTCCAGGGCTCTGCTTCTTGGTTTCCTTTGTGATAGCTGGAGTGGTTGGAGCAGAGGAGGAGGGATGGAGCAACTCCTTGCTTTTGTTAGTGTTTACATGCAGAGGTAGGAAGTTGTAGGGCTTCTTGTTCTCTCCAGCTAACTGGCGCTGGTTGTTGGCAGCTGTGACACGTCCCTGGGAGTCACTGCCAATGCTCCTCTGAGTAAGAGGAAGAGACACAAGTCAGACAAACCACTTGAGATTCTCAGCATTTTATAATTAAATCTCTGTATACTGCAAGTGTACTGTATTGTCTTGATTTGTTTCATTTTTGTTGTGCATAAATTAAACAATCTTTCCTGTTAAACAGTTTTTTGTTTTTTTTAAAGTAGTACAACCTGCAGACTGACAATCTGCAGCATGTGTTGTTCGCATGCATCTTTATGCACATAGTAGTAAAACACATTCAATAAGGAGCTGTTTATCAAGACCTTGCTCTACAGTGGTTCAAGTAGTCTCCACGAGGTGCTGTTCTCATTTTGAATTCAACAAAATCCCCATGGGAATCAAAGTATAGAAAAAAAACTACTCCAAATCACACATTTACAAAGCTTAATTTCAGGTTCTTAATCATGTATTGCCCACAACAGTTTGTATTTGACCAAAAAACAAACTGCAGCCACTGTAATGAAGTCAACAAAAACATCCTTAACCACAACACAGCTGAAATATTATTACAGGTCACTCAAGCCACCCTCCATCAACAATCCTTGTATTTCCAGGCTGCTAATGAACAACATTAAAATCCTGACAAAAAATACTTTTAATGGAGTACAGCAACCGTTACCTCATCCAGGTCTGTGAAATTGATCCTCTGACGCAGCTTTTCTAGCTCAGCCTGGTCTGGGACAGACATCTGAGTGGTATATTTGATGTGTGGAAAAGAATGAGGAGTGCGTGCTCTCCTGCGACCAGCCCCCGGGGTCGACTCTGGCGAAATATCATTAGTCAGGCGGCTTTCCACCACTGCAGCTGACAGCTTCTTCTTGTTCTTCTCTGAGGAACGGTTGGCTTTCTTCTGCTGCACACCCCAGTCCTGATCAACAGGAAAAAAACAACATCAGTGTTTACTGTTGTGTGTTTGTTTCTTGAGGCAGATACATTAAGTGTTCACTATTTACACTAGAGATACAACTTCATTAGTAAGACAAGATAATGACAAGAAAGTGAGATACATTTTACAAAGCAACACTGAAACTAGCTGCACAATAAAACGCCTGAGAAACGCCTCCAGTATAACGTTATGGGAAAATGAAATTGCCACTCATGTCTCTAGGGTGTCCATCAGGTGTTGAATATATCTTACCATGTTGTTGAGTCTATCTTCCAGACTGCCATTGGTTACAGTCCAGTTGTGCAGCTCTTCTGCATTGTCTTCAAAAGGAGTGCCTCCAGTTGCCATCTCGCCCTCCTAAAGCTTGCTGGAATTCACAACAAAACAATCTGGTCACCACACAACAACTGCAACATGCCAACAAGCTCGTTCATGAGTTTATGTTAAAGCAACAACCGAGAAAGAACGAAAAACATTAGCTAGCAATGAATTTGAAGCGAATATGCAACCTTTTAATGTCACTGTAAGACATGTCACTCAAACCTCAACCAATTATTATGTTTTAAGGACGAAAAAAGAAAACTTGACATTTAACACTAATTAATCGATGTTCCCTGCCTATTGTTAAGACTCTCAGCTCAGCAAACGTTAACTGCTAAGATTAATGTTATTAATTTGTGGTAACCGTTACCTAACTTAGCTAGGTAAAGTTAACACACAGCTAGCGTTGCACTAGCGCACCAAATGCGTCATTTCTTTCAGAAAGCAGTTCACTTTGACTAACCTTAACTCTCCACGTTGAAATATTGGCAAGTTACGTTGGCCGAGTACCGTTAGTGGCTAGTTTTTGTGAGCTACAACTGGTACCGACAGGCTTTTGTGTATGTGGCCCGCTCTGTTTCCCGGGGCAAAACAATGAGGCATTCCATCCACCACGCAGCGAGTTAGCGGGAGCTTTCTGTCACCGCTGCCCGCAGGGACACACACTGACTAGCGTTAGCTTAACAGGCAGAAAGAACAGCGATAAACAGAAGCTTTATATACCATATAGCTAGCTTAGACAACCGTTAAAGTGAACCGTAGACACCTCCGCTTGTTTCTCCGTCAACTTTACAAACCTAGATAATCGTTTGTGACCTAACGAAAACTAGGTCTAACGTTACCTCACAATCGCCATGGCAACACTCGGTGAGCCCCCATCTGCTCCAGTTAACCCGCAAGTTTGTTAGTTAGCGTCAATGTCCTTCTGATTTTGATCAGTAGAATAGCACAAGAAGGGGCTGTCAGAAAACACCACAAGTGCTAAGGCTGACACGTCGCCAATCTTGCTGAGACGTCTGGCTAAGGTTACCTAGGTTGCTAAAAGCTGCTCGCCGAGGAGCTAACTTTAAATGCCTCGGTAAAAGTTGAAGCAAACAAGCATCTAGATTGACTAAGCTCACGTTAGCAAATTCAAGCCGAGCATTAGCGTTAGGTTAACGTACAAATGTATGGTTTAGAAACTGCCAGGATAAACCAATATTAACGCTGGCGAACAACAAACGCAGCGGGCTGACAAAAGTCTGACATTATACTCCATTTAACGTTATATTGATTAACAAAGCTGCACTAGCTTAGTTAGCTTACATTTTAAAATAGAGAACGCAGTGGGATAACGTATTACCCGTCAGAGAGAAAGTGAAGGAATGTCGCTGCCCAGTAGCTATTTCACATATTGTAATAAACGTTTTAGCTACAAATCTCTCCGAGTCTTGCTTAAGTCATTTCATTTAATAGCTTAATTACTTGTTATCGGTCCCCAAAACACAGCAACTCATCGATGTGATCCTGGCCTGACATAAACACTGCAACACGAACTGCAGGTGGCGATATAACCTGCATTAGCTACCTGCTAATGCTCGACCACAGGAAGTACATTTACAGGAACTAGTATTGTTGTCGTTCGTTGTAGAAACGTTATCAAAATTGTGTACCCAAACGTGGAGTCTCGATGTTTGGGTTGGTGTTACGTCTAAGCTAAAGAAACTGCGGTTGTAAGCATTTTCTACGTCTCTTTATGTCCTCGATAAATATTGGATTCTTGCATGTTTTTTGTCTACGCACTGATTTTTGTCGTCGGTTAGCCACGTTAGCCTTCAAAGCTAACGCGAGCTAACCAGTTAGCGAAGGAAAGCTAACGACATTTTTCCGTTGTTTTAGGCAAAGAGACTCTGTGTGTGGGGAAGCTGTATTTTAGGTCGCAGTTATTTTTTGACTGTTGTAACCCGCAGAGCAAATAATGGGGTCGTCAAAGAAACATAAGGAAAAGAGCCGCGACAAGGACACCGAAGAGCGTCGTCGCGAACACAAGAAGCATCGCCACAAGGACCGAGAGAGAGACAGAGAGGCTTCAGACCGGGATAAAGAGAAAAGGAAGCGCTCCAGGTCCAGGGAAAGAAGTGGAAGAGAGAGCCGCAGCAAAGGTGAAAGAAGTAGCGGGGAGCCACGAGTGAAAAAAGAGAAAGTTGATGCTGGATATGAGGAGAGCAATACAGATGTGGCACCCCAGTCAGCGAGCGGAGATGCGTCTCTCAGCATTGAAGAGACAAACAAACTTAGGGCAAAGCTGGGTCTGAAGCCTTTGGAGTTAAATGAGAACAAGAAGGAGCTCGGGACCAAAGAGGAGCCGATGTTGGCTGAGGCCATTAACCCTGTTGTCATCAAGCAGCAGAAAGAGATGAGAGAGAAGCTTGCAGCTTTGAAAGAAAAGCGCATTCTGAACCAGAAACTGGGAAAAGTCAAAAGCCTAGCTGATGATGACTGGCTGGATGACACTGCTGCTTGGGTGGAAAGGAGCAGAAAGATTGCAAAAGAAAAAGAAATGGCAGAGAAAAGAGCAAAACTTCTGGAAGAGATGGATGAGGAGTTTGGTGTGAGCAGTCTGGTAGAAGAGGAGTTTGCGCAAAGCAAAAAGGAAGCCTACACAGCCCGTGATCTAAAGGGACTCAAGGTGCAGCACAAGGTGGACTCCTTCACTGAGGGTCAGAATCTCATCCTGACCCTACAAGACAAAGGCATACTTGAGGAGGAGGAAGATGTGCTTGTGAATGTTGAGCTGGTGGACAAGGAAAAGGCAGAAAAGAATGTGGAGTTGAAAAAGAAAAAACCTGACTACAAGCCCTATGAAGAGGAGGAGAGCGTGGATGACATGGTTACATTTAAATCCCGCTCTGTACTGTCAAAGTATGATGAGGAAATTGAGGGTGAGAAGAAAAAGAGCTTCCGGCTGAATACTGGGGGATTTGCTGACGGGGAGCGAGAGCGGGAGCTCCAGGCCATGAGAGAGACTCTACGAAATCAAGCCCAATCTTTGGATATGCCTGCTCTCACTATTGCCTCAGAGTATTACACTCCTCAGGAAATGGTGGGCTTTAAAAAGACAAAACGCCGTGTGAAAAAGATCCGGAAGAAGGAGAAGGCGGTTACTGATGAACTTGTCCTTGATGACACCCGCAGCTCTGATTTTGGCTCTAGGACCCGCGGTCGAGGCCGCAGGCAAGTGGATGAAGAAGGCGAGGAAGTTAAGGAGGAAGAGATCAGACTGCCACACGAGGCCCTTCAGATGTCTGATGACATCAGGACGGCAGAGATGGACATAAGTGATGATGACGAATTCACACCTCCTGAACCAGCTGTGATCGAGGAGGACGAGGCAGAACAGGAGCTGCAAAAACAACTGGAGAAGCAGAGGAAGCTGAAACAAAAGCAGCTTCTGAAAGACTCTGGAGAGAAGGTGGCAAAGCAGATTGAAAACCTTGATAAAGGCAACAGTGACGGTGATGCTGAGAAAAGGAACAACATTGTTTTCAATGCCACCTCAGAGTTTTGCAGAACTCTAGGTGATATTCCAACTTATGGACTGTCTGGCAACAGAGAGGACCAAGAAGACATTATGGACTTTGAACAGGAGGAAGACAAAGACGATGCTAGAAATACAGATTCGGAAACGGATGAGAACGTTGGATGGAGCACAGTTAACTTGGATGAAGAGCAGAAACAACCTGATTTCGCCACATCCTCAGCCACCATTCTGGATGAAGAGCCCATTGTCAATTCAGGCCTTGCTGCTGCCTTGCTGCTCTGCAAAAACAAAGGTCTACTGGACACTCAAATGCAGAAGGTAGCCCGTGTCAAAGCACCAAAGGGCGCCCTGCCCAATGACAACTACTGTATTGAGGACAAGATGGGCTTCGATGACAAGTACAGTCGCAGAGAGGAATACAGAGGCTTCACACAAGATTTCAAGGAGAAAGATGGCTACAAGCCTGATGTCAAGATCGAGTACGTGGATGAGTCTGGGCGAAAACTCACTCCAAAAGAAGCTTTCAGGCAGCTTTCACATCGATTCCACGGGAAAGGGTCTGGAAAGATGAAGACAGAGAGGAGGATGAAAAAGCTGGAGGAAGAGGCGCTTCTGAAGAAGATGAGCAGCAGTGACACCCCTCTGGGGACAGTGGCTTTGCTTCAGGAGAAACAGAAATCTCAGAAAACGCCATATATTGTGCTTAGTGGGAGTGGGAAAAGTATGAATGCAAACACCATTACTAAATAAGAATTGTGGAAAAGTGATTAGTCTTCAGTACAAACATACACATATATCTATATATACAGACAGGATGTTTTAATTAAATACTGCTACGATTTCATGCCCTAGTTCATACACGCTTCATTGTAGTAAAAAAATGTTCAATAAAATTAATAGAATTAACATGTTTTGTGTGTGTTTGTTATAAATCAAGAGTAATGGGAAGCCAGTTTATTAATGTTCAATGGCCATAGTCAGCTTATTTCATTGACAGCTGTTACACATGTGAGTGTGAGGTTTCAGCAGGTCGACTTGATGCCTAAAATGCATTTGGCTTTGGATTTTAAGTAGCAACATTGTTAATACAATTCATTACAGGTTTTTTGTTTGAGTAAAAAGTGTGTTCATGTGAGACACTGAGCAATGATGATACTTTTATCCAACAGAGGGCAGCATTATAACGATTTGTGAAAAGACGTAATACTTAATGCGCTTCTGTTTAATTTTCAGCACATATTATAAATTTAAATGTTTATTTGATCATAATTAAAATATAAACGAGCGTGCACCTTGTGTTAGTGTTGATGTTTCGCAACCAGCCGCTTTAAAAATATATTATTTTAGTAACTTCAGTGGAAGGCATTCTCAGATTATTAAATTACTGTAAATATAAAGTTAGATTTTAAGTCCTGTTATACATCAAACAGCGAAAGTTGGTAAATAAAACATCGTTATTTTTGGATGTCTTCTGCGGAACTAAAGTTGATGTTTCAGATCGGACGTTATTTTGTTGCACAACCTGTAGCAAAGTAGTTAGCGAAGCTAACGCTATCCAGCAAACGTCGCCTTTTCCAACACGGCATGCTCAATTTTGAAAGCTGAAGTGCTTCACATTATCGGTAAGTGTAGAGTGACTGTGTCTCTCAAACTACCGGACAGAGAGTCACACAGAAACTTGATCGGTTGAACATGACAGCAACGTCTACGACGTGTCAGTTTGTTGGACAGCTTCCTGTTGTCCTGCTAGCTAGCAGCAAGCTTAGTGACGGACAATGTTATAAGTAGCTTTGATGGTCGGAATTGGCGTCTTGTTCCTCCAAGTATCTCACAGTACGTTACACGATCTCTGTTTATTCGAGTACTGTAATTCCATTCCAGTCAAATAACCGCGGCGTTAAGACGACGGTTATCTGTAGCTAACTAGTTAGTTGGCTCAATGTTCAGGAGTTGCTTGATATCCTAAACGCAGTCAATATTCGCTAAGTTAACGTCGAACAGCGTATTAAGAGTCATGTCAGTTTCATCGATCATGCAAAGTTGTATCTGAAATTCACCGTGCTGTTAATGAGATGCCTCTCATTACACTCACTACGATTGTAGTATGTACAGTTATGTGTTTATTTATGTTATGTTTATGTTTTCAGCGTGAAACAAATGTTTACAAAAATTAAATTGACATTTGCTTAATTGTTTTTTTTTTATTACCAGAAAGCTATAGATGAATAGATTACGATAAAAAATAATGTATGTCATCTTAGTGTGTCATAGTTCAAAGGTGTTGACACAACAAACTAACTTCGCGTTGCAAATTTCAGTAACACCTCCAAGACCAGTTTGTGCTGTCATGGTCTGCGTCAAATGTACAAATACTGATCCACCAATAAAATACCAGTGTCAATGTTGATTATGGTTCTTTTTCCACAGGGTCTAACTTCACCCAGTGAAACCACAGGTTGTTGTGATGTCAGAGCCTAAGCCCCCTACTCCAACCCCTGGAGACACATACAAGGGATGGCTCTTCAAATGGACTAACTACATTAAAGGCTACCAGAGACGCTGGTTTGTCCTGAGCAATGGATTGTTGTCTTATTATAGGTAAGTTTAAGTTTGAATTAGCAGGATTTTTTGCACTTAACATCAGGCCAGGGTGACACTTATCAAGGGCTACAATGACACCCTAATTAGTGTTAGAGGTGTGAATTACATAGAATGTATATATCACAATTAAATTTTTTATATTTTGCACTTATTTACCATAGAAATAAAAATTTTGCTATTGCAACAATGTTATGAAAATAAACAGTTTGAAAATGGGCATTACCTTGCAAATTAGCAATTAAGAGCACTGCATTTGACTATTCCTCATTGCGTTTCTATTTAGGACCCAGGCAGAGATGGGTCATACATGTCGAGGCACCATCAACTTGGCCACAGCAAATATTGCTGTGGAGGATTCGTGCAATTTTGTCATTTCCAACGGTGGTGCACAGACCTACCACCTGAAGGCCAGCTCAGAAGTAGAACGCCAGCGATGGATCACTGCGCTGGAGCTTGCTAAAGCAAAGGCCATACACATGCAGGCTGAATCTGGTGAGAAGGAAAAAAATTGGTTTGGCAATTATTATGAAATGCCCAAATAGTTTTGAAGTGCATATTGCAGCCACAAATGTGTGTAGTTCTCTATGTGAGACTAATTTGCTTATGACATAGCTTAGTTTTGGTCATATTATCTTCTCTGTACTCTCTCTCAGATGATTCAGGAGATGACTGTCCCACCGTGCCCCCCACGTCAGCACAGAGTGGGGCTTGCCGTAACTCAGAAATCCAGTCTACACTACGTACATTGAACAGTAAGGTGGAGGACCTTGCCACCTGCAATGATCTCATTGTCAAGCATGGGTCTGCCCTCCAAAGGTTTGTTACCTGAGTAGTTGGAGAAGAAATGCCTTTCTAAAAAAAACACTGAAAAGAATGGTGATGGTTATTTAATTTGTTTTTCCACGTATTTATTAATTCATTCAATCCTTTATTCTACATGCACAGGTCTTTGTCAGAACTGGAAGTGATCCGTGTGGGAGCAGACATGGGTGAAAAGATCAGACAAGTTACAGAGAGGGCCACACTGTTCCGAATTACCTCCAACGCCATGATCAATGTAAGCTACTCTACTGTAAATCACTGAGGAACATCATATTTTGTTAGCTCTCATGCTGATATGTTATTTATCCTCTCCAAGGCATGTAGAGACTTCCTCTCCTTGGCCCAGACTCACAGTAAACGCTGGCAGAAGGCCTTGCAGACTGAAAAAGAACAGAGGATACGGCTGGAGGAAACTCTAGAGCAGCTGGCCAAACAGCACAACCACTTGGAAAGAGCTTTTAGAGGAGCAACCGTTCTCCCCCCTTCATTCAGCAATCCTGCCTTGGGTAACAAAGGTAAGGCTTCACTTTTGTCATTGAATGGTTGACATTACTCTGCCATGCTACATACTTCTACCAATCAACTGAGGCCATCTCAACTTTATAATTCTTTTTTTTGTGTGCTTTCCGTGTTTAGTTGGGAGTTCAGGAAAAGGTGATGCAAGTGACGAGGACGATGACAATGAGTTCTTTGATGCTATGGAAGACCCAGCAGAGTTTATTACTGTCCCCGCTGATCCGAAGTATCACAGGTTATTCGCTTTTCTCACTGTCAGTGATTATATTGTTTAATTTAGTTTCTCGTATAAAATTCTCGTCATAAATTGTATGTTTCATTGTTCTGTTCTCCAGAAGATCTGGCAGCAACGTGAGTGGGCTCAGCAGTGAGACTGGAATGGATGATCAGTCGGTAAATGTGTGTTAAGTTTCCATTTGCCAACAAGTTCTGTTAAGTATAGACCCTGTTTTTCAACATGCTGAAGTCATCTGACCCTTAAAGGTGCATATTTCTCTTCTTCTGCCAGTTTGATGAACTGTCTTTGGCATCCAATCCGGAGTCTCCACAGCCTCATGAGCTAGAGCCAGTTAGACAAAGACGAACTCGTATCCCTGACAAGCCCAACTATTACCTCAATCTGTGGAGCATCATGAAGAACTGCATTGGAAAAGAGCTCTCAAAGATACCAATGCCTGTAAGAAACATGTACGGTTGTTGGCATCTAGGTGGCTTTTCCTTTTTTGAGTTATAACAAATCTTCTCTCTGTGTTTTTTTATGTATTAGGTGAATTTTAATGAGCCCCTCTCAATGTTGCAACGTCTGTCCGAAGACCTGGAGTACTATGAGCTGCTGGATAAGGCTGCTAAGTGTCAGAGCTCCCTAGAGCAGATGTGTTATGTGGCAGCTTTCACAGTCTCTTCCTACTCCACCACTGTCCACCGCACAGGAAAACCTTTCAATCCCCTGCTGGGAGAAACATTTGAGCTTGATCGTCTCAAAGAGTGCGGCTACCGCTCTTTGTGTGAACAGGTATACTGAAAACACATTTGCAGACATTAGACACTTAGTCATTTCTTTTTGTTAACTTGTAGGGTCATGCTCACGACTGACCACATGCCAGCTATGAAGATCAAATATGCTTGAAGTGTGTTTATCTAAGCATGCTTATTTTGTTTAATCACATAATTTCAGTATTCGTTCTTGACTTTACTAAGTCTTCTTCTTCTTCCCAGGTGAGTCACCACCCACCTGCTGCAGCTCACCATGCCATCTCTGAAAAGGGCTGGACACTCAGACAGGAAATTACACTGGCCAGCAAGTTCCGAGGAAAATATCTCTCTATCATGCCCTTGGGTGAGTGTGTGTGCTTGTAAAACTGGAGGCCAGAAGAAAAAATGGAAATCAGAGGAAGCTACAGTATCCTATGCTTTAGTACTTACCATCAAACAAGAAGGGAAAATCCTCACTGTCAGTCCTGGATTGGTTAAGACTGACACACATGTTTGTTAGTTTCTGTACTGTCTCACAGTGTACTAAAACTGGTATTAGTCAGTACATTGTGACTTTGCTACATTCATTCTGCGTGCTGAGTTGGCCTCCAAGTGATTTCTTTTTTCCATGGAAGTATGAACAATTCAGATCCAGATGACAGAGAGATGAGGAAGTGTCAGGTTTATTAGACATTTAGAGATGCCAAACTGCAAAGCAAATATGTTTTATGAGGAAATGTAATTTGTGGAACAAAAAAGGGTTGTTATTATTGTACATGTGACTCCACAGTTACTGAATATGATGCTATGTAAGACCAAACTTAGTTTATTACTGTTCCTGTGATCCCAAATATCAGAAGTCATTCACTTTTTTTATTGTTTAATGCTGTGGAACAGTTTTTACTGTCCTTTTCCCAGTGTAGGATCACAACAGTGTTCTCACCAGAGCTGAATACATGATACTTACAAACATGAATGTGGACCATCAACATATAAAGACCAAATGTGAAAAAAAGTAGTTGTTTCTGTGTAGTAATTTAATTATGTAGGATATGTGAGATTTAGGTTCTCTGTTGTTGAGCGGGATAAAAATTATTGTATGTAACTTTATTTCCTCTGTCACCAGGTTCTATCCAGTGCATATTTGACAAGAGCAAAAATCACTATTCTTGGAAAAAAGTGACTACAACAGTACACAACATTATTGTGGGAAAGTTATGGATTGATCAGGTAGCTCTAAAGCTTGTGATGTACTTCTTACGTTGACTATAAATGGAGGAGAATGTTTAACAGAATGTTTTGTTTATTACTTTATTATGTTTTTTAAATCTTCAACAGCAAAACATTTTGTCTGTGTCATTTGTCTCTTTGCAGTCAGGGGAGATAGATGTGGTGAACCACAGAACGGGAGACCGCTGCCACCTCAAGTTCGCTCCCTATAGTTACTTCTCCAGAGATGTACCAAGAAAGGTGGGCATACTGCAATGTTATCAAATACACTTACATTACACTACATATGAGCGGATTAATCTCTCTCCTTAGCCTGAAAGGATTCTATGAACTCTTTACTGCCACTGACACCCGTGTTATCCTCTCAGGTAACAGGAGTAGTAACAGATAAGGATGGAAAAGCCCATTATGTGCTGTCAGGAACTTGGGATGAGAAGATGGAGTTTTCCAGGGTAATGCAGAGCAGTAAAGGCGAGAATGGGACTGAAGGCAAACAGAGGACTGTCTATCAGACCCTCAAAGCCAAAGAAATCTGGAGAAAGAATCCTTTACCGTGAGTTTTTGTTTAAAAGAAGATTATCAGCATTGATAAAGTGCTTTGGAGTTGTGGGGGAAATCTACACCTTGCAATCATTTTAGTGTTGGGTGTCTGATCTGTAATGATAATGACTTTTCAGAGAGGGAGCAGAAAACATGTACTACTTCTCCTCACTGGCCTTGACACTCAATGAACCTGAGGAGGGAGTTGCGCCAACAGACAGTCGAAGACGCCCTGATCAGCGATTGATGGAGGAAGGTCGGTGGGATGAGGCTAATGCAGAGAAACAGAGGCTGGAAGAAAAACAGCGGACTGTTCGCAGAGAAAGGGAAAGAGAGGCTGTTAAAGCAGCCAGCACGCCTGAAGAAGGTAAGAAAAGTAAGAGGGGACATTTGCTTTGGCGTTTGTCTATTTTGTCTGCTGTTTCTGTCACGTGGTTCTCTGTCCATTCATTTTCTGTCCATTTTGTTTGTCTCGGTATTTGTTGTCAACCTTAAGCTGTCACTGAGGATTCAATGAGTGACTCACCCTTGAAAAGCAAGTACTCTTCTCCAAGTCTTTTCCCACTCCCGACTTATACTTTGTATTGATGCTAGAATTAAAAAAAAACACACATCTATGTTTGTGTGTGTGATAGGAAGGTGCTAAATGTTTTCTGCATCATCTTAATAACAGCACAATCACATTTTACTGTCCCTTCATTCATTTGTGTTCCGTTTAGCTGATGCACAGGAGACTTGCACAGAAGCAAGTGAGGTTTCTGATGAAAGCAAGTATCACTTCACAGTAAAATATTAGGTCAACTTTCAAAAGTGCTTTGAGTGGCATTTTAACAAAGCATTGGGTAAGAAATGACCTTAACATGACCATAACAATGGGAGGCTTTTAATGCTAGTGACTTCACACTTAGTCAAACTAGCTCTTAAACTTTATGTCATGTGCTCTTTGGAAAAAGGCACTCAGCATTCCTTCATCAGGACTCAAGCAGCATTTTAGTCTGTGACTTGGTTAAAGCTTCGTCTGTGAAACCAGTTCTGACGTCAAAGATTGTCACAAATATAATCTTTTTTTGTTTGTTAGTAGTTTGCGTTGCTTAACATGCGGCACAGAGCACTTTTAAAATACAAATAGAGATGACTTTTGTTTGGAGTTTAGATTGTGTATGTGTGTGTTTGTGTGAGAGTGTGTGTGAGTGGATTTACATCTTTTTTGTGTTGGTGTTTAGCTAACACAGAGGACTCTCCCCCTCATACACCTGTTTCATGCAAGTAGCCCTTTACATTTTCGCTCACTGTCAATTTCAGAGCGTAACCATTGTTTTGTCTTAGGTGCAAAGAATTATCCTTCATTCTTTTTTTTTTTTTTACAGCCTCTTATGGACCATCACTCTTTCCCTATTTAAGCAAGTATTTTATGATATAGCACATATGGTGTAATTATTTCAAATATTCTATCAATTTAGTATAATACAGGTTAGAAAGTCCCTTTTCACTTTCCATCATTTCCTCTTTACATCTTAGTGGAAGGCAAGGAAGGTCCTTATGGAGCTCCAGTCAAAAGCAAGTAACATCAGTCCAGTTGTCTGTTGTCCACCCCCTTTTAAATAATTAACAGCCCATAGGTACTCTTCTAGGAAACTGTAGATTACATCTAGTACCCAAATATTTTATACTAGTCACTGATCAGTATACTTTGGTCCTGGGCAGCATTAGTTGTGAGTGTGGCTCTGCGTGATAGATGAAGTAACTACCTGGTGCTTTTATCGAGTGCAAATCAATAATTTGCAGCTTAGTTTTTATTAAGGTGCATCTGTAGACCAGTGGTCACCTTCTTAAACCTAACCATTAAGGCTTCTTTTGTTTCTTTACCTTCAGGCATCCATCAAGACAACTACCAAGCACTATGGTTTGAGAAGATAGACGACCCTGCGTCAGGGGAAACGCTACATGTCTACAAGGGCGGTTACTGGGAGGCAAAGGAGAAAGGCAGCTGGGACATTTGCCCTGACATCTTCTGATCGCAGCAGACAGTTTCTCTCAGCTGTGCACACATGAAAAGATGGTAAGAAGTGATCCAACATACATCAGCTAAAGCTGGGAATCAAACCTGACATCTTCAGTATCCACAGCTTCAGTGGAGCACCTCACTCAGCTCCACTACCCAAGCATAGATTTGCTCAGAATCAAGGGAATGTGGATTTCATCATCAGCATTGTAGTAACAGTGTTCAGAACCAGCCCTTACTGCCTTTCAAACACAGATGATGGTCTTTGCTTGTTGTCAGTGTGGGGCTCTGCAGGTTACAGTCTTTCTGTTACATTTGGAAATCATTTTGGTAATGTCATTATGCATTTTCTTTTGGAAGCACTATTGTCAGAGACATTCACCTTACTAAGTAAATATTCACTATGATAGTTTCAGACCATGTCAGATAGATGTTTATGTTTCAATGGCTCTAACCAAAGTGAGATAAATACTGTTTTTTTCTGAAGGAAACATTAATTGCATATTTATAATAATAATTAGATGCACGATACAGAGTTAGAATTTAAATTTGAGCTTCAGAGATATATCTACATATTAGACTTTTTCATCTCAAAATCAGTTTGTGGTTTGTTTTTCTTCTTATTTTACTTTTAGTTTTTGTTCAGAAAGAATAATTTCATGTCTGTGTGAGTGTGTGTTTGTGTTTTTGTTTATGAAGATAACATATTGAAGAGTATCTAAACTAAAGCAGTGGTACCAAACAGATTTGTGTTGGTACCAGTAAAAAAAATATGAAAATACAAATTGCACTATTCCCAATGGTGGAAAACATTTGAACCCTTTCTTTTTGCTGGTTCTCTTCAACAGTTTGTTTCAGACTGTAGCTACTGACTGCATAATTGAGCACAAGAGCCTGGTTAAATTAAACCGTATCGTTACAACGTAATGTTATTCCTATCCACATATTTAAGATAATGTGTCCCCTTTAAGTACTTAATATTTCTGACTTTATTTTCAGACAAAGGAATATGTGCTTTTCTTAATACAGCACCAACTGTTTCAGTTCTGCATTCAGTGTACATGTTGAGGTTCACCATTCGAGCAGTGTTCCTATTTCTAACGACTTGAGGATTAATGAAGTGAAGGGAAAAATATGAGGCAAGTGTTTATGTCTTCCTGATTTCTCCTAAATGTATCGATCATAGCTTTAATATTCAAGTAGATGTATTAGTCGTGGTGTGCTGTGAGTGTAGATTTTTAACAGACAGCAATAAGAGTGCCTCAGTGTGTACACACGTGGCACAAAACTAAATGTGAGGACGGTGTGAAGCAAGAACACTAAAACCGAGTTGTCTTTGTCTCACTTGTTTGTCATGTGAGTGGAAGGACGGTATGGTTGGTTTAAGTCTGTTTCATTTTATATTCAAGTGTACTTAAAAAGACAACAATGAATATGAAGATCTTTAAACAATGTTGCAAATATGTCTGTGTAAATATATTAATAGTTGTACTATTAACTGGTTACGTTGATAGAGAATCTAAAGGCAGTGATGCACTTTACCTTTTTTTTTTGTTGTTGTCATTTTCGATTACTCAGAAGTGATTACATTTTCATAGTCTGAGGTTAGTGTACTGCATTGTTACAAACACACTTTACTACCAGGAAAAATTTCTGTTTTAAAAGACATTATTTTGTTTGTGTTTCTCCCTTCTACAGTTTCTTAATACATCGCTGCAATTGATTTAAGATTTTCTGTGTGGACTGTACATCTTGTTGTTAAGCTCAGTTACTTTATTTACCTTATGCGTTTCTATGTTTTCTAAAATATGATCTAATTTTAGCCACTGATCTACATTGTACAACCCTGTCATTTGTGTTTGTAAAAGTTTCTACCTTCTTCATTTATTTTATTTTTCCTGCTCCTTGGAGATGATCACTACACCCAGTCTTGCAACTTTCCACATTTCTTTTAAGGTTGAGAGAAGGAAGTTGCGCGGTAAATCTGTGATTTAAGATGCCCTACACAATTTGACTGATAAACACATGACAGCAACTGAAACGCTAGTCATTTCCTAAACTATGTTGCATAATTATATATAATAATTATAATAATTTTAATTATATAATTATTAATATATGAACATACATAAAACATACATATGTGTTGAGCATATGTTTCACTTTTTCTGTCCTTTAATGCAGTTTT
>OMLM01020286.1:90589-111632 GCA_900302695.1 Helostoma temminkii | reverse complement strand
AAAGAATCAGCAGATACTTTAACACAGATCAACACAGTACAGTGTTTTATTGTAATTAGTACATTTAATGGGGTTGACTTTAGCGTATTATTATTATTAATTTATTTATCGTTATTATTTGCTTTTCACTATAGGTAAATGGGGTGGACAGAATATTAGAAACACCTGCAGTGCACGCAGCCTCCCTACTGAACCCTGACCTAAGTTACTGCACATCAGACTCAGATCACCAGAGGTTCAGGTTGGATTCTCTTCACTCAGAGGGCAACGTTGCAATTCACAACTCACACAGAATTTCCACTGCGTTTGAAATTTGTTGAAAACTGTAGGTGTTTCAACGAGTTAGATGATGATGATGATGATGATGATGCCTGCATGTTCCACAGATTTTCCTGCTGTCACTGATTTCAATTTTACATACATTTACATACCTACATTTACATCTTTTGTGGTATGATTTCTGTTTTTGTCGTTCACGTCTGTGTGTGTGTGTGTGTGTGTGTGTGTGTTAGTAGTAACAGCAGTAAAGTGAACGTCGCATATTGAATATTACCACTTTTCTGGCCATTTTTTTCTTTCAGTCATTTCTATTATTATTGAACCAAACATTTGTTAAACTCTTTTTGGTGTTTTGACTCGTGCGTTAAATTTCAAATTAATTTTATTATCAAATTATTTACATTTAAGCGTAAATTATCTCTAACAATTAAGATTGTTAAACACAGACGATTTGACGTCGGTGGCGTTCCATTATTGAAAGCAGGAGTTTACGTGCAGCACCTGAATGCAGCACAAGTCCTCGCCTCTTTTGTCGCTGAAAATAGGCCCTAATACTCTAACAGTTGGGGATAGTTGGCTGCAGAGGACGGCGTGTCAGGTTGCTCATTTCCCTCCTTCACCATTGGGCACCTGTGTTTAACATTTATAACGTCGTGCTGCAAATTGCGGATCAGCACCGTGTGTTTTCCTCATCTGTCCTGTAGTTTAACACGCTCAAACTAGTAAAAAACTAACGAGCAGTTCAGTGTAGCTGTAAAACATCAGCGTGGTGTAAACAATGTAGAGCAGTTAGTGTTTGATTGCCCCGTGGATTAACTTTGACTGAAGCAGGAATGGAGAAGCTCCTTCAGGTGGCTCCACACTCTCTGGCCGTGCTGCTGTCGCAGGTTCGCAGTCAAGCTGAAGAGGAGGACTCCTCATCATCATCATCCTCACCGGGAGTGCTCTCAGTCAAGCCACAGCATCACACCGGCTACGAGGTGTTCGCCAGTTTTAAAGCTGTGAACATGCAGCATTTCTGGGACAAGGCGCTGACACACGCTCTGTCAGAGATTTTCTTCCTGGGCTGGATAGATGAGCATGTGCTGCTGATCCAGGGCAAAGAAATTCACCTCCAGGTCCTCAGGAACGGATGGACCAGACGGACCCTACAACCCCCACAAGGCTTTGACATCAAGTGCATTGGTGGGTATGTTTGTCTGTCATGTAATTAAAGTGTAAATGAGAGACAGTAACACTTTAACAATACTGAGTACCAAGTGGGTGACTGGTTAATCCTCATTCCAGGTGGAGGTGATTTAATATGATGAGGAAATGATCACTGACTTAAAGTTAATTGTTTGGACTCAAAGTTGTGTTTGATTTTTTCTCAGTTTAAGGCTAGGACAATTTGGATTTGCAGGAAGACAAAAAAACACTTTAAAACAGTTTTATTAAATGTAACAATGAGTATAATAAATAATAATGTTGTAAATATATTATATTAAAAATAGCAAATATATTTATTCTGCTGTATTCACATGGTCCTGTCAATGTGACTTGATCAGACCACTTTGATATCTACATTTAGCAGACTGAATAAAATCTAACTTTTATCACTGAATCTGCTCTTTTGCAGCGTTGCCTTTGTAACATCTGTAACATCTGTAGTGGTGGTCTTGGATTTGATGTCAGGCTTCTTTTACCCTCATAAAAACCTGAGATTAAAGTCCTGATTCTGACCTGTAAAGTCCCAGAAAAACATATATTTATTATGTCTATGCATTGAAAGTATTACAGAAGTTAAAGACTTGTTCTTAACTACTCGGCACACCTTTGTAAGGAAAATGCTGTGGAATATTAATTTGCACTTTGCTTATGGAGACTCGACATGAACTAAACTAATTAAAAACGGTATCTTTGACTAAAGGACGCACAGCTCCAACCTTTTCTCTTTCATTAATCAGAATGTCAACACCGACTACTGATATACAGGCCAGTGTACTTTTTTGTCAAATGTAGAATCTGCCATGAAGAAATTAAAGTCCTTTGTGTTTCTTGTTTGTGTTTCTGGTTGTCTGATCAGCTGTGTGCCCACCATGTTGGGCAGTGTAATCGATCTTTAATAGTATGCAAGTGTAAATTCAACCAGCAGTTACATTTTTGTCATTTTGCCTCTTTGAGATTTGACATTTCGGTGTATTTTTCAGCTTAAAACATCAGGAAACACAAAATTCTATAATGACACTGGGTAGAAAACTTTATAATGTGGATCTGTATTTGATTCCCTCCTTAGTGATCTGGCATGTGGTATCAGTGCCCCTGTTTGTTCGTTTTAACTTGTGATCACTGAACGCCAGCTCAGGCTCCATCTAATTGTTGTGGAGCTTTCAGCCACAACACTCAGTTTTCATCGGCACAATGAGTTTGCCCAGTTCCTGTTGAACTCTGGATGTTTAAACTTTACATGGTTATAGATTGACTTTAGGCTTTTTGCTGACATTTTATAAAACTCTTCCCTTTGCTAATCTAAATAGCTTTTTGCCTTATTTACCTACAGTTTGTGGCTCTTATGAGTTCTGCTGTTTATTCCTGATTTCCACCGACGTTAATAGATGCTGCTGATTGACATGCCATCACCCTCATTTATAATTGTGAGCTGAAATATTTTTCCTGCTGACAAGCAGCGTGAAACCCGTCAAAGCTAGTAAAAAAAGCAGTTAAGACAGCTTCTCTCCTTGTTACCTGAGCTGCTTCATGTCTTGTAGGCTTACTCATGTGGAGCCAGGACTGAAGCCCAGTTCTTCAGTTCAACATTCCCACACTGATACTCATCGTTTTCTGACAAGGCCATAATTAATGTATGTGCCGGGACAGGTTTGTGTGTCCAAATGAGAGAGAGAGACGTGCAGAATCATAGATCATCTTATTTATGTCTGTTTCACAACAGAGCTTCAGTTTAGATCGTCTGTTCTGTCAGTAAGCAGCTTCAAACCGCAGGAAAGGCTGTGGAGCAGAAGGGAGAGACGATGAAGATATGCAGAGGTCTTAGTATATTCAATTCTTCTCTGTTTGGTACATTGATCTTTGCAGTGTAAAGCCATTTAACATATAAAAGCACAACAAAAATCATTAAAAGGTTTTCTATAATATTAATATTAACATGCGTTTTATGAAATTAGCAGGAGAGTATATTTAAAGCAGCACTAATCATATATTAACTCTATAATCCTATTGTTTTGGTTTTGTGGCCCACAGTTGTGTGTTACTAGCTGGTAAACACAGTGTAGAACTGAGCACAGAAAGTTTGGGCTCATCCATGTTGTGTGTTTCACTGCAAAAACTGTGAACCTCTGCAAAGGCACACCGCTGAGAAGTGTTCAGTGTTTAAGGGAACATGAATGTGACACCCCTCTGGACACAGACCATTTATATCATCATATTTCTACGCTGAGCTGCTGGACATTGATTGTATTGAGCTAAAAAGCTGCAGTATCTTAGGGTGTGCCATAGCCAGGTGATTTATTTGTCTGCCCATCAGAAAAGGTGGCATAGCTTCATTCACACGACTAAAGCACACGCTGATAAGCTCTGGAATGTTTGTCTTATAGCTAATAACTCACCAGACTCTATAATGCCTAAACCTACAGAGCTTATGTTCTGCTGTTGCAGAGGCAAATAAGATACTGATACAACTGTTGTGTCTCTAGGATAGACAGGATTTGAAAACGTGTTTGTATTTACCTTTGTGCTGCCATGTTGGGCAGAATAATCAAAAATGTAGGTTTAATAGTAAACTAAGGACAAGTTTAACAGTTTTGACTTTGAGAGCTCATACATTTAGATCAAATTGTTTTCTGTGCGAAATTCCCTTTCTTTCTTGTGGGAAAGGTCCTACATTAAAAATGTGCAGATAAAAATCGGTGTGGTATTGATTTTGTAGTGTGAGCTCTAAATATCCGTGTGACTCATTTTCTTTGTTGTAGTGTCAAGATGTTAGTTAGTGAAACAAGTTCAAACAAAGTTTGAGACAGATCTTTCATCGTAAGCTATATATTAACCATGTTCGATAGAAGTCATACATAGAAAATGATGATATTGTATTTTATTAACAAAGTTTGGGGAAAGTATATATATTTTTATAGCTGTTTCTTCTCCAAACGTTATGGGTCATAGGTGTCATAGAGCTGGATTAAAATCTTCAAACATAATTAACAGTCATAACACTATTATTACAGTTCTTAGTGGCTTTTAATTGCTTGAGCTTATATTGTTATGGAACACATTTCCTCATACATCTGCCACATTTTTACATAATGCAGATTATCACCCTGCCTGTCTGAGCAGCAGTAGCAGTAGTAGCCGGATTAATACATACAAGTACGTAGAAAGTGTTTTTCTAAACTGACAATTGAATCTGATTAACAGAGGGACTTTGTATCCGTTAGCAGGCTATAAACAATAGAGTGGGAGGAGTGCGTGCTCCGAAGGAAGGAAAAGTGGAGCATTTGTTCAGGAAAACATTATTGCACATTGCACAGTCCTCCTTTGGAAGGAAAGGGAGGGTTGCATCAGAGAATTGGGGGAAATGTTGATGAAGCAGCAGAGGGATTTGCAGTAAATCTTTATGTCATATCAGGATGTGTTGTGTCGGGCCGCTGTGGCACAAGCGCTTTTGTCTCACCAATCTGTGTCTGGCTTTAAGAGTCAACTTTTTCAAGTGTGTTTTCATAAATTGTCCACTGGAGGGCAGACCACTGGCAGAAATGGAAGTTGGTTCAGGTTGCAACAGGGCCACAAATCCTTAGTGTTGAGTTGTAGGTAACATCCAGTCTGCATAAAATTAGTGTTAGTGTTAGTTTAGTCTGGTTGGTTCACTGTCCCTCACAGGCATTTGTTACACAAGCAAAGATTTTTTATCACGTTAGCGTGCTTGTGTTTGGCATTCAGCTCAGAGCACATTTTGGGTTAAGTGTCTTGTCCAGTAACACTTCGACATGTCATGAACCACCAACCCTCGAGGGGTGACCACTCTACAAATGACTGTACTGTAGTGTAGCCCCCCTGTAATGGTCAATAACAAATGATATTAAGCTCCTTATTTTCATAATCATGTGAAGTGATGAATATTTTGTCAGTTAATTGATAAATGTTTTGATCTACAAGATGTAAGAAAATAGCACAGAAATACTAACATCATTGTTTCCTATAACTCTAAGTGCTGCCTTGATATTTATGGTTATATATGACCTGAAGTCTAAAACGCAAAGATATTTAATTCAGTCATTCATGACAAAGCAATGCCACAGAACTAATATTTCATTTGCTCTTGATCAAGCAATCACATAATCCACAAATCGTTCAATCTGAAATTGCAACATGTTTGGAATCACTGGGATTTTCCAGAGGATTTCAACATATTTTGATTCCCCGTAGTTAAAGCGGAACACTATATTTTTCGAAGTATATCTGTTTTCAATATCAGGACATGATGCTATTTGCGTAACTGTTGAGGGAATGTCAAATGCGATGCAGGAGTATTTCCTCTCGTTGTAATAGCCAGTCGGTGCTTGTCTGTGTGGCGTCTGTGTGCTCTCTACCTCGAGTAACTGGCTCTTTAAGGGAGCAGCACTCAGAGGTAACAGCTATGAGATCATCGGCTTGCGTTGTCATGGCAACAAAGGCTGTTGCAGCACTACTGAGAAATAAAATGGCTGGCGTGGTGTTGCTCTCCCTCCTCTTCCTCCTCCTCCTCCTCCTCACACCTCCTTCCCTTCCTCTCCTCTTTCTTTTTGGTATCAGTGAACTGGAGCAGATTGGTTGTGACACCGCCAACCCCCCCCTCCCACACCCCACAACCCCTCACCCGTGCCCCGTCCTGCCCTCTCACTTTGCTCCTCATTCTGTCCCTCCAACCATCCATTCACACTCCACACATGTGAGTCAGCAGGAGTCTGCAGCGAGCAGGAGCTGCCACTCTGGACACGATTAAGGTGATGTTTTGGTTTCTCTTACTGGGAGTTCAGCTGTTGTCCGCACAGTATGACCAGTGAATCAACTGGTGCAAAGCACAGATGAGAAGCGCACAAATCAGCACCTTTAAAATGGTCCCTATGTGTTGTGGCTCTGTCAGTTTTGGTCAGGTGAGACACACACACACACAAAAAAAGGGAAGGATGGTGGTTTGAGGAGCTCCTCGTCCTTCAGAGGCAGAGCTAGTAATAAAGAGAGAGTGGGGGGAAAGGCAGGAGATGGAAGGTAGATGGAGGGTGGATTTAGCCAAATAGTCAGAGCTCTTCATTCCCTGGACTTCTGAGAGCTGAATATTTAAAAATTTTTTTCCTTTATGTGTGTGTGTGTGATTCGAGCTGTTGATATTTGCTCTCTTCTCTGCCTTATGTATGTCCTCCATCTCTCTCTCTCTCTCTCTCGCTCTCTCTCTCGCATCCTCTCCTCCCCTCCCCTCAGCCTCAATCACCCAGACACAGACGCATGCATGCTCACGCAGAATCGCGCGCAGCAGGCGGATACGCGCATACACACTCTCTCTCTCTTCCCCTCTCTCTCTCTCTCTCTCTCTCTCTCACACACACATACACGTACACACACTCGCACACATACTCACACACCCTTCCTGGAGGTGCTGGGAGCAGCTGCAGCATTAGCGTTGAAAGAGATTTGCCGTTGACTGGAGTTTGCATCCCCCTCCTGTTAATGAATGGATGCTACAGCGATCAGCTCGGGAGCTTCTTCCGTTGGATTGCGGGAAACGGTGGATATCTATTCTTGAATTTATTTATTTAATTCTATGCTCTCCATTTTTTTCTCCCCACCCTCTCCTGGTGTGCTGTTGTCGAAAGGACGATGGGGTCTTGTGCTTGATCAGATAAAGATGGAGGTGAACGTGGCGTCTCCAGTGCATGGCATACTATTGAGGTTTCACTGCCCGTTAGGGTGAATGGAGCTTTTGTTTCTGTTTTTTAAGTGGGCTTTTTTGTTTTCCGGGGATTGGCCGAGCACTCCTGTGGTGAATTGAGCTATTGTCGAAGACTGGACCTCTTAAGCTTTGTATCTTTGACCAGCCATCCATCCCCTCCCTTGCTTCCCCTGTTACCTTCTACTCAAAAGGACCAAGCTGATCCCAAAACCTCCACTGAAATCTCTCCTCACCGTCCTCCTTGCTTCCAATGCCCCATTTCCCTCATCTCTACCCCTGCCCCTCCACCTCTCTCCTGCTCCCTCCTCCCACATCAGAGCGGCTACGTAATGTGCCTCCCTACGCATGCAAATGGGGATGCTACAAATGGTGGCTGGGACTGATGCTGATGAAAGGGTGATGCCTCGCGCAATCACCTGCACCTCCGCCGCCGCTGCCACCACTCCAGATCAGCCAGGGAGAGCCCAGCCGCCGATGACAACCACCCACAGTGCAAACACAGTCGTTTGTAGCGTGCTCGTGGATGTAAATGAGACGTGTGTATGTGTGTGAAGGTGCACACTGGTTCCTGCCATGTCTGGTGTGTGATTGCTCTAACGGGACGTTCTTACTGATGCGGGGGAGGCACTGAGCCTAAGGTTGGTCGACCTCCCCCTGCATACCTCCCTTCCCCAACCTCCCTCTTTCCTCCTCCCCCCCCCCTCCTCCCCATTCCACTACCACCTCCACCTTATCCCAGAAGCTCCCAGGGGGGGTGAAGGCCACCTGGTAAAGGGGTCACGATGAAGAAGAATCACAGTAGCAATCTGCGGCGGGCCTGGCCCAGCTCGGAGCTTACAGAACGCCCGCTGGAGCACAATCTCTCGCGTAGTGAAAAAGACATCCGTGTGCAGAAGCAGCATCTTCCTCCCCCACCTCCTCCTCATTTTTCTCCATCCCCACCAAGTTATCGTGCGCCAGGTGAGTCAGACACTCCCACCTCCACAAGCTCCACCTTCTCTACGCAGTGATTCTCAGAGTTGGCAGCAGATGCATATTTAAATGTGGGGATAAACGGCGGAGTTCAAAGTGGACAATATTTTCATGTTTTTATGCCAGAAATTTTTATAACTTTCTCTTTATGATTAGATAAGATTAGAAACGCACAAGAAGGAGAAATATTTTGAAATGTGTCATCTAAACATTGTGTTCTTTTAGGCCCCTTTGGATACATTTGGCTTGTTTTAAAATTCATTAAACTGTAGTTCGCTGACATTTACTTCCTTTTCTCTGATCTATAATTAATGACATAGATAACCATGGACGTGTTTTCATGAAGGATAACATTTTTTCGAACACTCCAACGTTTACTAGTTGTAGGATTGCATCATCTTTGCACCAATTTTTGTGACATATTCATACTTTGTGTGTGTTGAGCTTACTAATGGGCTTTGGGGCCATCTCATATTGCGAAGGAATGTCCTTACTAAGAACATCTGATCTTTCTGTTTGTTTTACTTAGAAATATTGTCATATTTTTCTGTTCATGGTGGGATGTGACTGCTACAACCTCTGGGCTGATTGACAGAGCCAGCTTTTCCCATGTTTACTAGCAAAGCCCCATAAAGCTAAAGGAGCTGTGATACTAAGCAGAGATAACGTCATCGTGTTGCTTAACTGACCATTCAGCTGTGTGTGGTGAGGAGGCAGGGCCCTGCTCAGATTGCAGCACATGTAGAAGAACTGTGACACCGAAACTTAAACATATTCAGGCAAAATTAATTCTTAAGATGCTTGTGAATCAAAACAGAAGTGAAGGTGTTACAGTTTTACAGTACATTAGGTTGTATCGGGTGATTCAGTCACAAGATTTAGGTCAGATGACAGGGTCAGTACAGCACAGATGCTGCAGTGGTGGATTGAGTGTGTTGCTTTACAACCTTTCATCAGGGCAGATTTCTGCACGTAACCAGTGGTGTTAAAGTCGGTTACATTTTGTTAAATTTCAATATGTTGGTTTTGACCTAACGGACGATTGTTTAAGCTCCTTTTTCTGTTCTGTCAGATGATGTGATTTGGATAACGAGGCTGCAAAGATTATCTCAGATGATCTCATGCCTGCTGCAGCAGCTGCCTCGTTTTGCTAACATACGAGAAGCTAAGGAAGCTCAGAGAGGAGGGGTGGAGCTGTTCCAGGCAGCATGCAAACTGCTGCTGTTTGACCATTACATCATAGCTTCACACGCTGCGCCTGCTGTTCATTCATGATCTTGTGCTTGTGCCTCCTCCTCCTGCAGGTGACGTGTCTCCGATCAGTATGTCACCTATCAGCCAGTCACAGTTCATCCCGCTGGGGGAGATCTTGTGCCTGGCCATCTCTGCTATGAACTCTGCCCACAAGCCTGTCAACCAGGAGGCTCTGGTCGAGCACCTCACTGCCAGCTTTCCAGGTACGATCCCCTTAGTTTGTTTTTAAAATATGACTGCACTAAAGCTGGAGAAACTGATTTTTTTGAATTCATATGCGTTTGTAAAAGTAAAAGAATTCTGCTAGGCTAGAAAAAATGATTAGATATATTTGTCATACTTTGGTTTGTTGTGTTTTAATTCAGTGTCTGACTGCAATTTTATAATGATCATCCTCTCACTAGGGTTTCCAGTAAAAGACTTGACACTTCAAACATCAATTCATGGCTCATTTCAGATATGAATTAAGAATTTATGTTTTTCATTATGTAAAATCTTGCAAACATCATCATAATAATCCAGGAATAGAGCTCAAAGATTCGATTATTTTTTTGGCAGATGATTAATTGTTTACATTCTGATGATTTTTTGCTATAATTAATGTTATAGCAAAAATTACAAACAGGTGACTTAGCTTCACAAATATGGGGATTTGTATGGTTTTCTGTATAGATGATATACAACTGGTTATCTGTGGAATTTCAACCATGCTCAGACAAACCAGGACATTTGGCAACATCACCTTTAAATGTCTTCCTGTCCCAGCATCTTTATTTTTTTGACTCATACACTGTCCATCTTCTTTTTCGCAAGTGATAGATATACATATTGTCCATGAATTACTTATTTCAGATTTGTCTATGTGTTCATAATTTGTTATCTGACTTTGGTATCTATTTTATTTACTATTTTTATTTACTAAAAATAACCAGACCAGTATTCATTTTAAGAAAAATCAACTGCACTACACACGTGCCAGTAGCACATTTTAAGTTGTTTGATTATCATAGTCTTTGTAAGGTTTTTCCTATAGCAGCTTTAACGCTGTGCAAAACATTTCTTGTTTTTTTTCCTAACAATGGTTGTATCCTAAATAGTTTTGTGTAACATAGAAACAACCAAGTTGTCACTTTACTTGCACACAGTGAGTTGTTGGACAGCAGTTGAACCTATAGGCTGTATAATTACTGTGTTTAAAAAAAACAACGCAGGGTGATGTAATGTCAAGCAAAGACAAAGGTTATGAGGGGTGTTGTTTAAAACAGACTGCTTTTAATGTTGATTTATCTGTGTGTGTACATACTGTATATAAGCTCTTCAGGTTTAGATTAAATTCAATTCAATTATTTCAATTATTCAATCTATTCTAGTACTATTTGTGTTTAGATGCACATTAAATCTTGACTTCGATATGCTATTATTATAGAAATTCATGCTATTCATTAAAATATGTGAAGATCTAGTGTGTGAGCTGAGATAGAGATACATTTAAGTCAATTTTTTTCTGTTTATATGTTTTTTCGAAAAGCACCTGAAATTATATCAATAAAATTAAATACAATTTACAATATTCTTATGGTTTTGTGATGGATTGCTGTCAAGCAAAATTAAAACTAGCTTACATTTACTTTTAAATCCAGGTGAATTTGTTATGTTTTCCGAAGATACAGGATATGTCAGTGATTTTACAGAATTTAAGAGAATGTCAAAAAAATATTCCACAATGTATGTACAATATCTGTGTTTGATGCACTGGTGCATAGTATTGGTACTGGTCAAAATGTAGCAGCTCTGGCTTTGAAATTTTCACTCAAGATATACGAATGTGTCAAGACCTAAAATGAGCCTCTAACATGATGCATAATACAATATGTGATACTGTAATACAGTATGATTTTTTATTTTCAGACAAACATTTTAAATTTACCGGAGAATTATCATTTATCTGGTTGAAAATACTTGTGATTTGTCTGATTAGTTTTTGTAAATGACAGTATTTTTCAGTATGTATTTTTGCCATTTATTGTTTATTTTATAAAACCTGAAAATAATCTGTTGTTAAGGTGAAAAACCTTATATAGTTATCAGCCAGCCTAACATGCTTAACATGATATGGATAACTGAAACATTGTGCACTAGCATTTTATCCATATTTTAAACATTCCCTAACAAGTTTAATGTTGTCACAAATTATGATATTACCGTCCTTAACAGACTCTGTTTTTAGAAAAACCTTTTAAATACACATAGTGCAAGTCACAGTACTAAAAATATTTTTTCTGTCATTTCTTTAAAATATAGTATGCATCCTTTCAAAAAGTTCTATATTTAACTAGTTATAGTTGAGTAATTATGCATATTCGCTTCTCCACTGAAATTTTAATAAACTGCACTTTCACTTGGTGTAATCTGTGTTTCCTGCAGGTGTGCCTACACCCAGCTCAGAGGTTCTACGACATACCCTGAACATGCTGGTACGAGAGAGGAAAATCTACCCAACCCCAGAGGGCTACTTCATCGTCACTCCCCAGACCTACTTTATTACTCCTTCCCTCATCAGAACCAACAACAAGTGGTATCACCTGGATGATCGGCTGCCAGAGCGCCAGTCGCAGCAGCAACAACAACAACAACAGCAGCAGCAGCAGCAACCTCAACAATGCACTTCGCCTCAGTCTGGCAACGTCACACCATCCACACCTGGTTGCCTGAGAGAGAGGCCTCCTCGTAAGAATCACAGTGACTCATATAATTCCTATCGTGAGGACCCATCCAGACATGCATCTGCGCTCCAAAGTAAATCACCAAAGGAGCACAGGGGAGATTTATATCAAAGTAAGCCACCCAAGGATCACAACAGTGGCGAACCTCCACCGAGCACGTCAGCCAAGGAGCACCGAGGAGAACCACCTTCATACCCCTATCCCCCACTTCCCACTTCCCCTCCTGTTCAGCAACCGCCACCTCAAGATCTAGCCGACAAGAGTAAAAGCATCACTTCTTTTCCCTATAAAACTGACACTCTGACCAAAAAGAAAGAAGAAAGTGGTGGTGGAGGAAGTGGCGAGAAGCAATCCAAGAGATTTGGACTCAGGCTCTTCAGACTGAGTTTCAAGAAGGACAAAATGAGGCAGCTGGCCACCTTCTCAGCTCAGTTCCCTCCAGAGGAGTGGCCTCTTCGTGACGAGGATGTGCCAACCACGCCCATACCCCGCGAGGTGGAAATGGAGATAATCCGCCGAATCAACCCTGATCTAACAGTGGAGAATGTGGCGAGGCACACAGCCGTGATGAAGAGGTTGGAGGAAGAGCGTACGCAGAAGAACAAGGCAGGGTCTTCGGCCCAGCACAGTGCACGGAGCAGAAGGGGGAGGGGACACCGGAGGGTTCCACATGGTAAGTCCCGCTCTCATAGCAAACCCCGGACCTCCAGGGGAGACCCATCTGAGGGTTCAAACTGGGATCTTGTGTTTATGGAGCGGGATTACCGCTTTTTTAGCCACTCGTTAGTTCGCTCACCTCGAGAGGCTATGTACACTTTGGAGCGCAGGCGAAGTGGAGGCGCAACGTACCTGGTCCACAGCAACCCCAACATTACTGAGTCGTACTGCCCCGTTACCCCTGAGTGGGACGTTTCTGGGGAGCTAGCCAAAAGACGGACGGAGATGCCCTTTCCTGAGCCATCACGTGGAACATGCCAGTCCAGAGTGCAAAGAAGTCACAGTCACAATCAGGACAGGAAATCACGTCACGAGAGGTCTGATCAAGCTAAAGAACGATCTCGATCCATGGACAACTCCCTCAAGGGCCCGTCACTGGGGGCGCCAGAAGACTTTGAACCCACTCCAGAGGAGCGTAGTCATTACTACACTGATGATGGCACCCTTCGAGCCACACAGAAGTCCTCCCACTACTCAAGGATCATGTTCTCCGCTGCTAAGTTCCACTCTGATTTTAATGTGCCTGATTTAGGGAAAGGGAGTTTGGATGAGTCAAGGATCCGGAGTACGATGGAGAGGAACAAAAGCAGAGACAGCTTGCCAACGTACAATGAGCTAATGGGACTTTCTCCTAAGCCCTCAACAGATGAGTACTTCCAGTGCAATACATCAAATGAAACAATCCTAACTGCCCCATCGCCTCAGGCAAAATCAGAATATGACACATTAACCTCATCAGGGGGACTCCGAAAGGGCTCTCCAGCTGACCGCCAAACACCTCACCTCACCTCTCCTCACACGATGGAGTATAAAGAGGACTTGTCGGCAGCAAAGGGACAGAACAGCTCGGTGCGACTGACGCCAAGCCAGACACCGGAGCCGGTGCAAAATGCCCGTTTGACGCCACACCAACACAATGTGGATCCCGGAGGGGGCGGAGGCGGTATTGTGATCAAGAGGAAAGAGATCTTCAGCAAGGACACTTTGTTCAAACCTCCACACAATGCCTTGTCCACAGGCTATGTGGACAGCAGCTACACCAAGTCTGGCACATTGCGGAAAGCCTCACATGCCAAATCAACAGAGGCCCTAGACAATCCTGAGCCCCAGCAGCCTTCCAATTCAGCCACTTCCTCAGCGTCACCTGCAGTTTTACAGGGCTGCTTAGAGCCAACAGTCCCCTCTGCCTCCTTTGACTATTATAATGTATCCGACGATGAGGAAGAGGAAGAGGCAGAGGAGGATTCGCACAAAGAGTTGGCAACAGCAGAGGACAACAAGGACCATGGGGAAGGGGGAGGTAACGGTGGAGGCAGTGGTGGCGGCGGGGAGGGAACCATGCAGTGGCTCCTGGAGCGGGAGAAGGACCATGATCTGCAGAGGAAACTGGAGAGCAATCTGACTTTACTCAGCCCCAAGGAGACAGAGAACAGCAGCAGCCAGAAGTCGGCCCACTCTGCCCGTTTGGACAGCATGGACAGCAGCAGCGTCACCGTGGACAGTGGATTCAATTCACCCAGGTATGTGCAAAATGAACTGTACATTATGGAAAATGGTATTTAAGTAGAAACCAGGAGGGCCAGCAGTGCTGCTAAAGGGTTGGGTTGTTTTCAAACCAGATCTCAACACATGTGGTCCTTGCGCAACTACATAATCAAACAAATCTTAAAGCTTAGTGGAATTAACTTCTTTTCTCCACCCTGAAGCTAGAAGAAAGGTGTAACTGTGAACTCTGCAGCCAAATAATCCTTTTAGGTTTTTGCCAGTATTTTATGCTGCACTTATAAATGTATTCAGGGCAGCTGGCTTTCCTGAAGTGAGATGATTGTCCTACTGTATCTTTTACAAAAGAGTGTTGAAAGGCTTGTTTAATCCAATTTAGGTATTGATTGATTAATTGTTGATATGTTATAGTACACAAACCAGATATGAACCATTTGGAAACTAGAAATTGTTTTTGTTCTAATCTCATGGCCATCTTTTAAAAGCTTGATGGTCCAATGGTCCCATTTATGACACATAAAGGTTAAATCCTGGCAGTCCAGTGGTTAGGAAGTAAAGAAAAATCCATGATTCAAATCTACCCAGGGACCTTTGTTGCATGCCACCCCTCCATTCTCAGGTTTCCTGAGTAGAGACCTAGCACTTTTCTGCTTTAAGACCAGTACGGTAGTAAATGTAGAAGTTTAGATACACTGTATAGCATTGTTTTCTTTAATAATACACCAGTTTGTGTCAAGCAAATGTAAATCCAAATATGCCCATCCTCACAGTTTTTCAGTACTTAGATACAATACAAAGAAGTCTCTGAAATATCACATTACAATCAGTTGATGATGCAAAATATGCAAATTCAATTTGCATAGAAACTATTGATTCTCCTGGTTGGTCGAACTGGAATGACGTGAAAAAGGTGAATACTCAGTTAATACTCAGTTCTTACTGTCATTTGTATTATGTTCTTTTTTTCCTTGATGTCAAGGAATATTTTTACATAATAATCATGTTAAAATATGATAAACTATAAATATAATAAAACATGCAGTTTGGCTCAATTTTACAGTACATACATACAATAGAGTGCATATGAACATGATGAATAGTTTCAACTTTACATCACATTTCACATTAACAGCAGCACATTTGATTTATCAAAAATGTTTTGATTTTTCAATTCTGAAAATAAACACTGTGGTGCAGTGAATCAGATGTGAAAATTTACCAGACAGTTATTGGGTTAAACTGTTACTGTACTTCAACATTTGTTGGAGTTGCAAAAGGTAAAATATGGTAATAAAATTATTATGAACATGATCTTCAGGAAGAAAATTCACTGAAATTCCCTTTTGACACATTATACATATGATGAATAAATCATGCACAATTTAACACACAATTTTTAATGATTAAATCACTTGTAATCAATACATTACAAGACCTGTGAACCACATGGTGTCTGTTGTCGGTGTAAAAGTAGTTGCTTGTGTTGATGAAACTAGAGAGAATCTGTGTCCAGCTGCAGCTCTGTTGTGCTTCACAGAGCTTTATAGGAGGTTTCATCTCATGGCTTCACTGACTAGCTCACAACATCAATGTCTTTGCTCTCATAGCAACATTTTTACTTCAGTTCAGTTTATTTATATAGCACCAAATCGCAACAAAAACCTTCTCTGAACATTTAGTAAAGTTAAGACCTTACAGAGTTAGATGCATAGCATGCCACCATATAGCACTAGTTAACAGTGGAGAGGATAATCTCCCTTTAATCGAAGAAACCTCCAGCAGAACAGGCTCAGGGTGGGTGGCCATCTTCCTCGACCAGTTGGTGTGAGTGGAAAGTAGAGAGAGAAAAGAACAAGGAAGAGACAAATTCTGCAGTGGGTCAGTGTTGTGTTCACTTCCCCCAGATGGTCAAAAGATTCAGTTATTGTAACTTGGCTTATATTTAGAAAGTTATCTTTTGTTATTGGTTAATTTGTCATAGGCACAAAAAAGCTTCACTGCAGATTCGTAAAACTTTCCTGTTTTATTAGAGAAAATATATTTATTGATTGATTTTTTTGTCAGTATCTATATTGAAGGTCCTTTTTGCCTTTGTCAAGATATGCTCGATAACAGGTTTGTATATTTTAGCAGTATGTCTCTCTGTTCCTCTCTCAAGCACTTTACACTTTGTTGTCTCTGCTGCGCAGGACACGGGAAAGCCTTGCATCCAACACATCCAGCATAGTGGAAAGCAATAGACGGCAGAATCCAGCGCTGAGCCCAGGTCACATTGGCACCAGTAGTATCGGATTGCCATTCAGCTTTCGCGCCATCCCTGAACCCCCCACCACACAGCCTGAGAAACTCCAGAAGTCATCGAACTGCCTGGCCTCCATCACCAGCGTCTGACAGGCAGCACAGACTGAGACCATGCAGGTGGTGGAGGAACGAAGAAGTGAGGTGTTTCACCAGTTTGACCCTCACTTTCCTCAACCAACATACACATAAACACACAATCACACACACAGACACACACACCATCAGACTCCTGAGAATCCATTTACTGGGACTGTTATAAAAACAGGCATGGCTTCAAGAGACTGTTCCCACAGCTTCAAGAACTTTACTGCAAAAAAGATATGAAAAACTACTGAATATCAAGACCACTGTAGGTGAAGACACCTACTTGAAGTACTTTGATTTTGGTGACATGGACTCTAGTTTGGCTTATATCAAGATTCTTGATTATTGGTATTGGAAAGTAGTAGACTATAGGATTCAAGTTACATTTGGAAATATCAAAAAAAACTTTTTATATTACTTAACAATACATGTCCAATTAAATGTTCTCCTTCCTGAAAGTTCTTCAGGAAGATTCAATGTATCAGCACAATGTCGAGACAATAAAAGTTGATTCTGAGAACAACGAATGAAAGATATAAAAACATAAATCAGCTCAGATTTGTGTACCGCAATGCAAATGATGTATGTATACTCGATACTTTTGATATCCTAATTATTATAATGGTGGTATTAAAGATGCTATGTGACCAAAATGTTGTTTGGATAAAATGAGCTTCACCTCACCCCTCACATGCAAGGAACATACCCCCGAAAGAAATATATATCACCCTTTGCAAAGCTCCCATACCATTTAGTATCTGGGCAGGAGACATTGGTTCAGTTGTCATGAAACAACAATGTTTCTGAGCAGTTGAAGAATTTCTTATCCCTGTTGGTTTAAAGGTTGACTAAAAAGTCATTCTTCACATTGAAATCAGCAACTGTTTTGGAATTAATGATCTTTTATGTATTTTAAGCCAAAACTGGAACTTGTGATGGTCCTCGTGCTGGTTGGTGATGTTCTATAGACCCAACTATTCATGGAGTCATAGAGATAATGCTGACGGATTCACAACAAGAGTCATCCAAGGCAATTCACATATTAAGGTCCAGACCTTGCAGAATTTAACAACACAGCTGATCAGAATTATATGGAAATATTAAATTATCTTTAACAGAAGAAACCTCTAGCAAAACTAGACTCAAGATGGGAGGCCATCTGCCTCGACTGGTTGGGGTATTGCCAACTACTCTGACCAAATTTGAGGGCTTTGGTCCCCTATATTATAGTACATAAAAACAAAGAAAAATATCATTAGGCACAAGGCACAAACTGCTGATTGACATTTGTTTCAGCAGATAAATCAAAAAATAATATTTAAGTGCATAATATTTTATATATATTTTCAAAGGGTTCGTCTTACAGTACACCTGCTTTTTCTTCAGTTGGTGTGCTCAATGACAATGACATTGAATCTTTAAAAAGAATATGCACATTTAGGTTGTCTTTTATTTTACTAAATCTTGATATTAGTTTCATGGCTTGTTTATGGTTTGATTTAAAACAGACTGTATCTTGTTCATCTGGGTGAAAAGACTTTTGAATAAGAGTGCATTTTATTACTGTCTGAATCAGCCAGATTCATGAGTATCTAAAGTTTTCTTAATTTAATTCTGTTCGTCTTAATTATATTTCAGTGGTGTCTTCATGTTCTAGTCCTACAGAAGACACCATTTGTGTAAACTGATGGTACTAACATACAGCTACCAGTCAGCCTGCAGTTCTCTCCATGAACTGTAGGTAGAGACAAAATTAAAACACTGACGCAGCTCTTACACTCTGCTGCAGCAACATTGCAACATGACAGACCAGGTCAAGCTTCCCCAGTCCTACAGTGTGTGGTGTGACTTCCTCTGAACAAATTAATGATGTTTTAAACCACATGAACACAGTGTTTTCATCTCATGATAAAAGGTATGATTGATAGTGTTATTATGAATTATCATTTTTCATTCAGTGTTCAACAACATCATCTTATGAAACCATTAATTTTAAGCAAAACACCATAAAATCTTTTTCCTTCAGGGTAATTGTAGCTGTTGTGGGTCCAGTTCATAGCACTGATATTTATGAACTGCACCCTCTGCTGGGTGACTACTGGTAAACCAGCTGGGGTGTGTTGCATCAAGTGTGTGACAAGCTGAAGCTCATCAAATTGATCCTATGAAGGTAAGTGGCTTGTCCTCATACAGGGGTCGTGGGTTCACAGAAGAGAACTTACACCAAGAATCAGAATTAAATCAGATTTTTTTTAACTGATTCAATTTTTTTTACAGTTTGTTTATTTATTTATTTATATTTGTCACTTCAAATCCATCTGGACTGCAACGCTGTCAGTTTAGAGTTTCACTGAATTCATTACAGGAAACAGCAGCTGTGACAAAGCCAGGGGTCACAGATAGCCAATCTGAGGCCTGTTGTTTTTTAGAGTTTAAGCACAATATTGAAGCTGGACACAATGAGAGAATATGACACAACTCACAACAATCTGAACTCTCTGAAAACAAAGTGACCTTTGAATTTATATGTATTTATTTTATTTAGACTTATTGTTTCTAAAGAAAGAACTCCCATGCTCAAATGTAAATTTATTTTTTTGAAGACAACATTGGTAATAATATAATTAATAAAATAATTAAAATCTGAGGATCAGAGCTTCATTGAAGACCTATTAAACACTGCTGCTGATGAATATAATTTCATATGACTCAAGCATAGCTACAGGACTACCTTATGGTGAGATTAAAATCACTAATATTCATTTTCAAGTCAATCACTTATTCATCAAATAAAGCAGCAAAAAACATTCAATGATCTCTCCATACCTTTATAGCTATAAAATCTTTTGTTTTGAGTTGTAAATGCAAATTTACATTTTTTATATTTATTAACTCAGTATAATTGTAATTTTTAACACTTAATAAACTTTCTCAGGACTCCATATGCAGAAACAGGAACAGTGATTATAGACATAAAGCAGTCCATGAATGGTGCATTCCTTGGGCCTTAGCTAATAGAAAAAAAAAAAGCTGCAGACAGGAAACAAAAGGCTAAGAAAACACAATTATACATTTGTAGCTTGTTATGCTTTGTTATATCAATGGGAAATTAAATGATTTTCATTTAAAGTGAGCTGCCAGACAGTGTCCTATTACTGAAAATTATTTCTGGATCAATATTTTGCACTATGTTGTCTAAACTTATATAAAAAATCTGGAAAATAAGTTTAATTTAAACACAAAATACAGAAATAATACAAAACACGTGTAGTTTTTACCTGTGTGTATTTTAATGGCTGATGCAGAGGATGTGATGTCAGTGTCTCCGAGCTACACACACAGGTGGAATGATAAAACAAAAACTACAGTGGATCAGAGTCACCTGGAGCTTGGCACATACATCAATAAAAGATTCAACTTACAGACATACACACACATACACACATTATTTTTCTAGTATCTCCTATGATACACACCTACATAATGTATTTAACACAGAAATGATGCAGCTTGCGTGCACCTGATACTCCTTCAACTTTACAGCACTTTTATCTTTCACACTCAAAATCGACAGAAGGGAAGTAATTGTTTAAATATAACTGGGAGAAAGCACAAAATGAGGTGTGGTTTTGTGTATTTGTGGATGAGTAAGCGTCTTTGAGAGCAGCTACAAAAATGACACACACATGCACTGTAATAACGGCCTCACACACAGACTACATTTCCCATGTTTTTTTTTTCTCACAACATAACAAGTCACGATCTCCAAACATATTAAATACACTGCCAAAAACCTCACAAATACTCCACTGACACAAGACACCTGTGCGAGAGCATAGGAGCGACCTCAAGATAGCATACATTTGGTTCTAAGGCAATATTGTAGGTCCACAGGACTAGTGCTGTTAATGCATTGTGCAGTTTGCACACTGACGGTGTCTCCGTTTGAAAACCTACACCTTCAGTCAATCCGTGTTTTTTCATTTTAGCACCATGGGAATCTCTCTATCAATCACAATCCTGTCACTCCAAGAGACATCTGTGAAAAACATTCCCTTCCAATATCCAATATCCACTGAAGAAACAAAATCTCATGATTACTAGGGATGAAAAGGAAACTGGAAACATCCGTGGAAGTTGCACAGTTTATGATAATATGCAAACTCAAAAACAGCATGGACATGCGCGCGCACACACACGCACACACACACACACACACACACACACACACACACACACAGAGACACAGACACACAATCCCCCCTCTATCTCACACCCAAAAAGTCCTCCATCG